>JAQQSV010015935.1:0-11959 GCA_028646515.1 Pseudochirops corinnae | reverse complement strand
CTCTCTCTCTCTTTCTCCTCTCTCTCTCTTTCTCCTCTCTCTGTCTCTCTCTCTCTCCTCTCTCTCTCTCTCTCTCCTCTTTTCTCTCTCTTTCTCCTCTCTCTCTCTCTCCTCTCTCTCTTTCTTTCTCCTCTTCTCTCTCTCTCTCCTCTCTCTTTCTCCTCTTCTCTCTCTCTCTTTCTCTCTCTTCTCATTAAAATGGAAAGTTTTTGATGATAGTTTCCTTTTCTTTTTTGTCCATGAAACTGCAAATCTATTCTATACAACTTGCTTTCTTTTAAATATATAATAAAATTATCATGTAACTTTCTTTTCCCTCCCTCCCCCCACCCTAGAGATGCTTACCAGTAGACATAAATATGTATATATTCATATATATATTTGTATGTATACATATATATTTTTATGTAGATAGATAGATAGATAGATAGATAGATAGATAGATAGATAGATGTAAATCCATATTACACATACTTCTATTCGTCAGTTCTTTCTCCGGATGAAGACAGCATCTTCCTTCCTTCTTATACAAATTTTATCTCATTTGATCCGCAAAACAACCCCAGAAGGTAGATGGCATCATTCTCCCCATGTTACAGATGAGGAAGCTAAGGCACACAAAGGTTAAATTATCTGCCCAGACTCACATAGTAAGTGTCTGAGACCAGATTCAAACTCAGGTTTTCCTGACTCCAGCTCTCTATTCCCTGTGCCAGTAAGAAAAAGAAAGCCATTGGAAAAAAAACCAGCAATGGAAGAGAACAAAACAAAAGTCATTAGGACACACAGACAAGTAGGTCAACTTTGAAAATAACACACTGGATTTGTCCTATACTTCCAAAGAAAAGTTATTCATGATACAGATTCATAACTTCATGTATAATCCTCTTTTCTGTTTTATTTTTATATATGGAATGGTAGCAAGGGAAGAATTAAACAAATTATTGTATATGAACGCAATGGAATAGCTTTT
The DNA here is from genome assembly GCA_028646515.1 of Pseudochirops corinnae. NCBI lineage: Eukaryota > Metazoa > Chordata > Mammalia > Diprotodontia > Pseudocheiridae > Pseudochirops > Pseudochirops corinnae. The sequence continues at coordinate 10,986 of JAQQSV010015935.1, read as the reverse complement.
TTCCTTCCTGCCTTTCTGTTTCTCTTAGTTTGGTTGTAATCCTTCACACGGGACAAGGCATTCATCTCCACCAATGAGGAGAGAATCCCATAGGAGAGGGCTTTGAAACTGGGGTTACGTAGAAAAGTTCATTTTTTTTAAAGAAAAGGATTGATATACATATATTATAATATTTTTTCCTCTCCCATAATTCATGTCTGCTGATTCATGGTTAGGAATGGCTTATATTTTAACAAAACTCAAAATTCATAGGAGACATTGAATAACACTAAATTGTGTCACATTTCCTGTTAGGAAGCTAATATACAAAATTCTGAAAACACGTAACAGTCCATGAGAAATTGTATTCCCTGAAGATAATGCAGCTTTGGAGCCTAAATAAAATAGACACTATATGCATTAGCCACATATACCTGACAATACAGCATCTATTTAAAGAATAGTAACAAATACTGATTTGACAAAGTTTTAGCTTCATGCACATTTTACAGATCCACTCGCCAAAGGGGTTTATTCACCTCTCAGAAAGCTGTCCCTGTAGCAGTGAAATAACAAGTCAGTAATGTGTTTTGACTTTCCAGTGAATTGGATTTGTCATCAGCCTCACTCTCTCCTCCACCACAGTCATCGGGGTCCAGTGACAAAGACAAAGGTCAAGACGACTGGTGATGGATAGAAGGAACAGGTGACTAGAAATGGAATATTATCACACATTTCCAAACTTTCTCTTCACCAAAAGAAAAAAAAAGTTAATTTTGTGAGGACAATGAAATTCCAAGAATGATTTTTACAATGTGTGATAGAAATCTCTCCAGGATTGTTATATAATATTTCCCTGCCCTCACCCGGTAGTCTGATTAGACTCATTTTTTTTGCTGTTCCTCACATATAATACCCCATTTCTTGTCTCCTTTCCCCATACCTTTAAGCCCTGGCTATTCTCTGGGTCTGACCTCCAATCCCTATTCACTTTTACCTCTTAGAATGTCTTATTTAGAAACTTTATTTGTGTCATCTATAAGAAGACTTTCATGACCCTCCCTCACAGGTCACTGTGCCCTTACTCTCAAATTACCAATAGCTGGTCTTTGACTCGTTTAGCCTCTCTGGGCCTCAGTTTCCCCATATGTAAAATACATATATTGGATGGAATTATCCCTAATCTCCTTTCTAAATTATTTTTTTTTTCCTCAAGGGGAATCAGCCAACTTTGGTACCAGATGGAAGATATAGAAAGGGAAATGGTGAGATGTGTCTTTGAAGGGAATTACAGGGAAGGGATAAGAGTATAAAATGGTGGCCAGAGAAGTAACTCCTTGAATCCAGGCTTGCTCTCACTCCACCAAGGATGAATTAGTCTTCATTGTTGTTTAGGTCATTTCAGCTGTGTCCAATTCGTCCTGACTCCATTTGGGGTTTTCTTGGCAAGGTACTGGAATGGTTTGCCATTTCCTTCTCATTTGACAGATGGGGAAACTGAGGGAAATAGGGTTAATTGACTTACCCAGGGTCACACAGATAATAAGTATCTGAGGCTGGATTTGAACTGTTCCAGGCCCAGTGCACTATCCAGTTGCCCCATAAATTAGCCTTAACAAGAAGCAATTGGAGATCTCTTCATATAACAAGACACAGAATTGAAAAGGACCAGTTACAAGAGATTGAAAGACCCATATATCCCAGGTTGGGGCTACAAAGGAATCCGTTTCTAAGTTGAGAATGCCATTGGTCATACTGGAAAAGTTTGCTAATCTTCCAGTGGGGAGACAATATTAACTAGAGACTGTCCCCACTGACTTCAGAGAAGCTGAGCCTGACTGAACACTTTGAACAGTGTTTGAAGATTTCTGGGTTCGGAACATGCCTATAGGGAACTAAGTGATCCAGAAAATGGAGCGCTAGACTTAAGAGTCAGGAAGACCTGAGTGCAAATCTTCCCTCAGATCTTTACTTAGCTGTGTGACCCTGAGCAAGTCATTCTGACCCTCTGATCCCTCTGATTGGAGGATGGAGAGCTCCTCCCAGAACCTCCATTTAATGAGGGCACCCAGGCCAGGCATTTCTTCATTTCCCACCTGGATGCACTCCTCCATTATTCTCCTTCACCAGCTACATTTCCTTCTTATCCCTACCCCTTTACAGCTTCCTTTGTGGGTTATCTTCCCCACTGAGAGCAGGGACTACCTTTCCTCTTATTGTTTGCATTCCCAGTACTTAGCACAATGCCTGGCACATGCTTAATAAACATTTATTGGCTGACTGACTGACATTTCTTGAATCTGTCCCCTTTCCTCCAATCACACAACCTCTACCCTAGTCTTTTGATTGTTAAGATGATTAGGTTTCCTTCTAACATTCTGCTATCCATGGTATCAGACTAGATGCTTCCTTAAGAACTCATCCATCCCCAAGATTCTATGATTCACCCTGATTTCTACCGTAAAGACTCAGAATATATAATTATGAATCCAAATGAATTCAGAATGCTTAGAGGTGCACAAAGTCATAACCATTAATTCCTTTGCAAAACTGACATCAGTTCCACAATGCACCAAGGGTTTTCTGAACTTGTTAAACAAAAGAAGACGTTTTTCTTTGCTCCTAAAAAGAGATCTTGTTCTTAGGGGAATTTGTCAGTCTCAAGAAAAGTACTAAACTCAAATGACTGTAGGTGAACGTTGAAAGGGAAAGGTCAATAGAATTAGTGATTAACAATCAATTAGCATTAATTAGTCAATTAGCATTCTTATCTCGCCATCCTGTTAAGTGAGCTCAACTTGTTACTAATGTTAATTTTGGGTATAGAAAGAGAATTATTTGAATGCTGAGGAGGTGACTGCTAAGGGTAGTAATAAGAAGCAACAACCGTCACAAATACTACCAACTGCAGTCAGAGGTTTATGGATGATCTCAATGACACTCCCCTTCCCCTTTAACTCTGGAAAGCAGAAGAAGGGACGAAGACTCCTTCCAAAGGATACATCCCCAAATCTTAATTGCATAAAGCAGGTCAAGGTGGAGAACAATTGGAAAATGCAGTAATACAGAACATGGTGAATTAGTATTCGATCTCACCAAACTGGAAAGAGGAACTTTCCATATGAATGAGAAATGAGAGAGGTTTAATGACATTTTGCATAATTTGCAAATGCATTACCTCTGGGATATTCCTTTCAAGCATTTTATTTTTTTGCAGGAAGAAAACAAGAGTAGGTAACTACAAATAGTAATGCTTTATTGAAATGCCTCTTTCCATTCTCCTGAGCTCATTAATGTGGATGGTTCTTTTAATGATGTAGAATACAACTCATTTATGCCTGGCAGTCTCTTGACATGTGACCCCTTGACAAGTCTTCCCATAAGTTCACCACAAGGAATCTGCCCATTGTACTGGCTACTCTGCTCAATTTCTCTTGACATTGTGCCGATAACTGGAGAGCACGCTATGTCCCAGACTTACCACATGATGGTTTTTCCACTTACATCTCTTTGATAACGTGCTTTACTCTGCTTCTTCATCATAGTTCTTTTGTGTTCTATGTTATAGCCTGCTCACCCACCATGAGTGACAGTCAGGGAGTGTTGTTCATTTTTGATTCTCCAGAGATTGTAGTGTGTCATCACTTTAAGCCATACAAACTAGGAGATTATTGGCATTAAAAAGATGGGTCTTTGTTCCAGAGAGAAGTTGGGTTCATTGAAAGTTTCCCGAAGGCAATCCTCCTATTATTTAATTCTGATCCCAATTCATCCTTCATTTGTAATGTCTGTGCAAATGTAACACTCCGCTCCGACCTCCAATCAGCCACCAAAGTAATTATCCTAAAGTAAAAGTCAGTCACCCCCCTACTCAATGAACTCCAGCGGCTTCCTCTCTCTTCCGAAAGCACGTACAAATGCTCTGTTGGGCATTGACTGCATAAGCCAGCCCCCTTTTACATTTCCAAACTCTTCACACCCTACTCTGTGAGGAGTTCTCTTTGATCCAGTGACACTGGCGTCCTGACCAATACAAGACACCCCATTTCTCAGCTCTGCCCATGTTCTCTGGCTGTCACATACCTTGAAGGGAACCTCCTCAACTACACCTGCAGGCTCCTTTGGTTTCCTTTAAGTCTCAACTAAAATCACATCATTTACTTTTCCCAACCTCTCAATTCTAGTGCCTTCCTTCTGTTAAGTATTTCCTATTTATTCTGTAGCTTGTTTGTTGTCTCCATTAGATTGTAAGCTCTCCTAGGGCAGGGACTGCCTTTTGCCTTTTGGTGTATCCCCAGCACTTAGCACAATGCCTGGAATATAGTTTGCACTTAATAACTATTGGCTGAATGCATCTGTTCTTATATATATGCATATACATATGTGTGTGCATATGTGTGTTTACACGTGCATGCACATATATACAAGTGTGTGCTTTGTGTATACACTAATGAATGAGATCTAGGGGTTGTCCTCTTAATCACATGTCATGATCTGGGAATGAATGGGCAGTATTCATCCACTTGCTTTTTTCCTGTGCAAATGGTAATGACAAACTTTTTGAGTGTAACCATGCAGGTATCTCTACAAAGTTCCGGGCTTTGATTCAATGAGCTCAATGTAATTCACAAAGAGGAGAGTCTTCAGGACCCCACCTCTTCAACGTAAGCTGAGTTTCCCCAATGACAATGATAAATTGAGCAGGAGTTTTTCTCTTTTATGCCTTACCTAACAAAAATGGTTAGAGGGTTATCAGGAAAGTTATCAGAATCTCTATGTCTTTAAGAAAGTTTGCATAATGTGATGTTTCCATGGGAGATGTCTATGGTAAGAGAGAGTCATTAAGGTTTTATCTGATAAAAAACATTTCAATCATCAAGAAACAACAAGCATGGGGAGGGATTTTATATTCTTTTCAATTTTTAATCAACTGTGTGATGATAAAGATGTGGTCAAATGTGAACGATCACCTGTGAAAGATTTCTAAGTCTACCAGGAATTTCATCAGGGATGCTCTTACTACACAGACAGATTATTCTCAAAAAGTTTTTCACATTCTCATAAAAATTTGTATAGTAAGAAAGTAGACATAGTTGTTGATATTCCTTATCACCTCTTTTTTTCATTGATAAGGTGTTTTTTTTTTCCTATGCCTTTTTCCATGTCTTTGTCTTAATTATTTCCCATCCTTCATAAGATACCTGGTGAGTTAATCTAAAATGTCCTCACAATGGTGTCACTCCATAGTAAGGATCTCTTCTAGGAATATTTGGTCGATTCCAACTGTATCCATTATCATTTTGGCAGCATTGGTATGTCAGATATGAAAGAAGGATATTTTTGATGGAAGAAATACAGGGATCAATTAAAGGAGAGCCTAGGGCACATGAGAAGGGTACGCCTGGGTGGCACAGCATTGTAGGGGAACCAAGGTGGCATGAGCAGCATGAGGACACTGAATCTCTACAGGTTAGAAGCAGTCAGGGAATGGATGTTGAAGGGGAGATGATGAGGGGTCAAAGAGAATCTTTCACTCTTTGAAACCTTGCCTAAGACAAGACTTAAACATTGATGTAGCCTAGAAGAAATGGCTTTTACAACTTACGTTTTTGGTTTTAGAGGAGATACGGTTTCTGTGGGCCAAGGAAGAAATTCTGAAGCATGTAAATAAGCTAATTTTGTGAATTGAGTGGAAACAAAATTGAGAGGTAGAGTCAGTGACAGGAGCACTAACTCTTGAGTCCAAAAGACTGGGTTCATTCAAGTCCTAGCTTTAATGTTTAGTATGAGTGTAAGTGTAGGGAAGTTACCAAACTTCCCGGGCCTCAGTTTCCTTATATGTAAAATCAGTGGGTTGAACTGGATGATTTCTAAGGTCTCTTCCACATCTATCTAGATCTGTCATCCTGGGTTCTCTCCTGTTCTTTCCCTATATTTTTGGCAATCTCATTAACTCCCACGGGTTTAACTACCATTTTCACAAAGATTATACAGACACATGTATGTATATATGTATGTATGTATTGTGTATATACACATATGTATGTGTATGTATATTTGTATATGCATTATACACATACATATATGTACACACGTATATGTATGTATGTGCATATGTGTTGTGTGCATGTGTTATATGTATATGCTGTTGTTGTTCAGTCATTTTCGATCATGGCTGACTCTTTGTGACCCCATTTGGGGTTTTCTTGGCAAAGATACTGGAGTGATTTGCCATTTCCTTCTCCAGCTTATTTTACAGATGAAGAAACTGAGGCAGACAGGGTTAAGTGACTTGCCCAGGGTCACACAGCTAATAAGTGTCTGAGGCCAGATTTAAACTCAGGTCTCCCTGCTCCAAGCCCAACACTCTGTCCACTATACTACTTAGTGTATGTATGTGTAGTGTATATATACACGTATGTTTATGTATAATGTGTCTGTGTATATGTCCATAGGATATGTATGCAGTATACATACACACATGCATACAGCCTCTCACTTGAGCCTCATTAAACATCACTAGTTGCCTACTGAACACTTTATACTAGATGTTCTGGAGACATTCTAAAGAATTTGTGTCCAAAACTGAACGCATTATCCTTATGCCAAACCCTCCCTCTTCCAAACTTTCCTGTTTCTGTCAAAGATACTGCCATTCCTCCTGTCTTTCAAGACTGTAACCTCAGCATCATCCTGAATCCCTCACACTCCCTCATTCTACACATTCAGCAAGTTGCCAAATCTTATTTTACCTACACAATGTCTCTCATATCCAGCCTCTTCTCTTTCTCCCCACCTTAGCTCAGGCCTTCATCATTTCCCCACCTCTTTCCACCCCAGTCTATCCTACCCACAATTGCCAAAGTCATTTTCCTTAAGCATTGATCTGACCATGTGTATCCCCTATGGAATCAATTCAAGTGGCTTCCTAATGACTCCACAGGAAAATATCAACTCCTCTAGAGTGTAGCTTTGAAAGTTCTTCACACTCTGGCCCTAACTTGTCTCATTGGGTGTAACTTCCCTTCCTGAACTGTGTGATCTAGCCAAATTGGCCTTCTCTTCTTTCTTCCCATACCACACTCCATCTCCTTTCCCCATGACTTTTCACAGACACAAAACCTCTTTGAATTTCTCTCTTCCTTTAAGACACAGCTCATATACCATCTTCTATACAGAGCCTTTCCTGGTTCTTGCAAAGACTAACGGCCTCCTTCTAAAAAGATTGTATATTTAACCACTGTGTATGTTTTTATTTTTTATTCACTTTATACTGTATGTTTTATATATATGCGTGTGAGTTTGTACCTATGTTATGTGTTGTATGTATGTATGTCTACCCATTAGAATATAAGCTTATTGCAAGTAGGAATTGCTTTGTTCTTCATACTTCTCTTCCTAGCACCGAGCATAGTGCCTGGCAGATAGATGTTTTATAAACATACATTGATTGATCTGAGAACTAGTAATTATGTCACTGGTAGGTACCTTGAGACAAAGCCCAAGTTATGGCTTTGCCCAGGAGGCATCTTCTCAATCCCTTCTAGCCACTCTGTCTTCCAGTAAGGTTGCCTCCCATGCTCTGATTTCCTTTTTCTACCTAGAGGCATTTTTCTCTATTCTGTCTCCTAGTCACTCTATCTTCAATGCAAGGCTTTTCTCCTGGGTTTGACTATCTCTCATCCGGTCCTAGAAGTATTTCCTAATATTTCTGTATTTGTGAAAAGCTCTTCTCTATGGGTTGGTTTCTTCTCTAGGCCTAGGAATATTTTCTCTGCATTATCCTATCAGATCTATTTTCATAAGAGATGCCAATATCCTTTTCATACCTAGCAAATTTTCCCTGTGGTCTTCTACCCACTTTTCACGGAGAGTGATTCCCCATAGTTTCATTTCATTTCTAGATCCGAGACATTTTTACTATGGTCTTCTAACTGTTCTATCTTCATTGAAAATTCTTATCCATGAAAGGTTGGCTATCTTCCTTGACCATAAGCAGAGTCATAGCTAGGAATTCTAACACCTGGGACAACTTCGGTTTAGAACAGAAGAAGAAAAGACAGACAACCTTAATATGGTGCAGATACACCAGGAGAAGGAAAGAATGATTCCTCGGAGAGTCTGACTCTAACTCATGAGGCATGATATAATAGTAATGGGATTTGAAGATCTTCCATGCCCCTTGTATTGGCAAGCTAGAGGGTGCTTGGCGCTTGATTTCAAGTTCATAATTGTGTCAAATATTGAGACCCAGAACTTGTGAATCCCGCAGTGGGATGGACTTGCTGATGGGGCAGGAAGGGATAGGGCAGGGAAGAGATTTTGAGAGCAGAACTGGTAGTAGCAGAACTTCTTCCGAGAGCCAACCAGAACTGCTGAAGACTTAGGCTGAAAACTTCCAGGAATGAGAACTGCTGGGAGCCAGCAGCGTAGAGGTGAGCAGCTACCGTGAGTAAGAAGAGGAGGATCTTTGCCTGAGGGAGCCTGTTTTGTTTTGAAGGCTTGGGAATGTGGGTGTTCACTGCATTAACTATGTGTACCAACTTCGTGGCTGCTGTAATGACTTTGACTTTCTGGTTTGGGGACTCAGTTTTCTGGTATTTGAATAAATGCTTTGGCTCTGTCCTCCATGTGGAGAGCCTATTACATTTTGTGATTCACAACTACACCAGCATATTTATAGTCACCATAGGCATTCTGAATATTGCATTGTTGTTACACATGGTTGATGATCTCCAGTTGCCCTTGGAGAAGGTAGAGGGACAGTAGCAAATAGGCATGTAACTAAGGAATGGGGGAAGGCATCTCCAAAAGAGAAATGGCATGCTTGGGTGTGGCACTATATTGTATACAGTTTGGAGGACCACAAGGTGAAGTCATAGAAAGCCAAAGATCTACAGCCTGAAAAAAAGCAGATGTTGGTGCCCTCAAACAAAACACCTATGACTTCACCCTAGTGACAGCTCTGAGTAGAAAATTTTCTAGGAGACAATTTAGCTTGGAATCTTCAGACCATTGATTGTTGGGGAGCATATGTGCTTTTTTCAAATTATGCTACTTCTAATGAAGCATTAACAATCAGCATATAAGAACAGACAAAGCAAAACCTAAGCTGTAGTGGATTCACTGGCAGCTGAAAAGTTTTGGGGAAGCAATAAAACAATGGTGTCTCATTGTCTCTGCTGCAGTATATCTTTTCAATGGTTTTTTTTTTCAGTCTAATGGCCATCACCAGAGTATTCCTCAAAAGGATAGATAGGCTAATCATACTTCCCAGAATCCTGAGCAATCTCTCATTTAGAAATCTGCTAAAAAAAAAATTTCCAAGGAATGACACTAAATACATTTATATCCAACTTTGAGGAGCACAGAGGAGGAAAAAGGAAAAATGTGGGCAACAAACACCCAAATAATTTTTAGGTTTCAGTAGTACTTTATTCTATTTTTTCTAAAGGAACTTCCTACTTTAGCTTGATTACTTGACTAGCAATTGAAAGATTTAAGGGGAATTACCAAAGGCAGGAAAGGAGATTGATTGGAATGAGATGGTCATAGAAGGAGCTAAGAAAAAAAATACTCATCCTAAAAATGAAGAGAGTGCCAAAATCTGATTCCAGGGGTGGTCAGATTTATGTTTTTGGAAAGGCTGCTATTTTAACAATATTTCCTGTTCTTTAGAAACTGATCCTTTTCTTTTTCGTCATTGCATTTTCCATCTGTAAAAGTGGTTACTGAAATGCATTCACATTATGTCCATAATCTGCCAGATGCACAAAATCTATACATGCTATTGATACACACTGATGCCTTATAAGTTGAAAACAGATGGATGGTCCATTTTGCTAGTCAGAAAAAAGTACAGGGAGTTTGTGGTAGGTGCCATGGTGGCTACAATCCAGTGACTCTGGTCTCTTTGCTGTTCTTCTCACAATACCTTCCATCCCCTGACTCCAGGTTTTTTCATTGCTGTCCCCTCATGCTTGGAATTCTCTCTTTCCTCATCTCTATGTCCTGGTTTCCCTGGTTTCTTTCACATCTCAGGAAAAAAAAATATCACTTCCTACCTTTCCCCGTCTTCCTTAATGCTTATCCCTTCCCTATGATTACCTCCAATTTACGCTGTGCATATCTTGTTTGTGCATCTCTCAAATTGCAAGCTCCTTGAGAGCAAGAAAAGTTTTTGCTTTTCTTCATATCCCCAGCACTTAGCACATTTCCTAGCACGTAGGGAGCATTTAATAAATGTTTGTCGACTTGACTTGATGCCAACGAGCCAATTTGGCAAGGAGAGGCTCCCTGGGAAGTGAATTTAACTGGGTTGAAGAGTGAGCAACAAAAGGAAAAAAAAGTGACTTTGGTAAGTAATGAAGGATTTGATTGAAAAGGCACGAAAGGTATAAATGAAAAGAGTGGTGTTTTCCTGTTTTCCCATGTGTGTAAACTAAGCATTTATTGGAAAAGCTCTGCAATACCTCCCTAAAAGGAATTGTCCTAACTGAGCAGGCAAATAAATGCATGGGCAAGACAATCCTCAGAAATCGGTATCAGTGCCTTGCTGCCCCCTAGTGGGGAGAGTGACTCCTACTACTACCAGGAAATGGCACCATCTTTTCCATTGGCAACCAGTCATGGGATTCAAGTTCAGCAAGGATCATAGACTGCCTTTTGATGAACTCCTCCTACTATTACATTCCACTAGGTGGTAAGAAATCAGGAAACAGAGAAGAGGAAAGAACAGTCAATGGGGAGACGGGGGTGTAAAAAAAAAGAAAAAGAAGCTTCTCTTAAAGTCATTCTCAGCATATTTTTAAATATCCAAATTTAGCAGATATCCCACCCTAAGATAACCATTACCTCCAACATCATTCTTGGGTTCATTTAGGGAAACCAATCCATCACATACCTTGGCCACATACCTAGAATCTCATCCCACTTTTCCTCTGACTATAAAGATTTTGTCTATCCTTCACAGGTCATCTTTTCCATGAACCTACTACTACTACTACT
>JAQQSV010015934.1:0-11960 GCA_028646515.1 Pseudochirops corinnae | reverse complement strand
GTTCTCAGTCAGTTCTCAGCTTCCAGATGCTGGGAGAGAATCTCTCTCTCTCTCTCTGTCTCTCTCTCTCAGCTGGCCTCAGTCTCAAGGATTCTTCCTTCACCAGGGGCAGTGTTCCAATTCAGTCTCCAGGATTCTTCCTTCAAGGGGAGAAAAATTCCAATTCTGTCTGTCTGTCTCTGGAATTCTTGCTTATGTACACACCTCAGCCAATCCCCTTCTTCCACATCAACAGGGCCTCAGCCATTCCCCTTCTTCCACATCAACAGGGGAGTTCATGCCTTCTCAACAATGGGACAGAGTTTGTACCTTCCACGCTTAGCACTTAGTACTAAGTGCTAAGTATCCTGCTAAACTGATTACTATTACATTTGGTCTGCCTTAATGCTTGTGCCTCTCCTCTGAAACAATCTCCAGTCTATCCTGAATATATATTGCTTGTACATTGTTAGTTGATTTGATATTGTCTTCCCCATTAGACTATGGGTTTCTTGGGGGAATGGACTTACTTTGCCTTTCTTCCTATCCTCAGCACAGTGTACATAACACATAATAGGCACTTCACAAATTCTTGTCACCTTGCCTTGTCTTGCATTTTTAACCTTTTCTTATACTTCTCAAATAGTCTATAATTAAGCCATGAAGTACTAGAGAACATTCTCTGAGCCATTTGGGGGATATTGGGAGGGAGGAATTTTGACACCTTGCCTGTCATTGTCCCCTTCTTTCATCTCGTCATCTTATTAGCTCTGTGACCCTGGGCAAGTGACTTACTTGGCCTCAGATTGTCCATCTCTATAACAATGGTCTAGGATTACATGGCACATAAGGTGTTGTGGTCATTAAATATATGATCCTATGAACAATATCTTTGCATATCTTTCAAGTCTCAGCTCAAATATTACTTTGCCCATCAAATTTTCCTTAATTCACTATGGCAGAAGTTGTTTCTTCTGACTACCAACTCCTTTCTCTTACTTTCTCTTGTGTCTCTTTTTTGTACTTACGCATATTTCATTTTATTCTATATTTTATTTGTCTCTTCAAATTTACAAGATCTTAAGATCCTTGAGGCTAAGGATGTGTGGTATTTATCTTTGCATACTCTGCAGTCTTTTGAACATATTTGCTGATTATTGTTTTTGAGAAAAAATATGGGGCAAAGGGAAGCTGAAATAGACAGCTCATGCATTCATGAATCATGTTTTGTTCAATCTGAAGAATCCCTTACCTACTGCAGAATTTGGAGAGTTAAATTCCTCCATACTCAATGCTTATAGCTAGGACTAGCTGCAATGTTCATCTGTGATTATTATAGTCAGTCTCTGGCAACTAGATTGTCTAAAAAAATCGTCAACATTTTGCCAGGCTTGTTAAGTCCCTAATGAGGACATTAGCCATTAATTTAACAAGCAAGTTATTAGGTTGGGAATAGGACTGTAAACATTGACACAATCCTCTAATTTCCTTATCATTGTTGAGCATTTATCATCAGTTATATATGCAGTGAGAAGATACTTGAAAAAAAGCCTCCTTAGCTATAAAAAAAAATAAACGATCAGAGAAAAGGGATTGAGAGATGAGGGGAGGAAGAAGAAATGTCTGCCCATTTATATCGGGTGTTTTCCCATATCATTCGTTGTTACTTTGACAAATGTTATTGGGTCATGATTTTTTTAAAGTGATTAGAAAGTTGAAAAATTAGGAAAAGGATAAAATGTTAACTATAACAACAATAACAATAACTTTGGAAGTAATTTTAAAAGACAAGACAATTTTCAAATTATGAAAAACAGTAAATTGCTATCAAGCTCAGAAAGTCTTATCAGCAAAATTTCTCTCTGATACCTGAGACCTGGAGAGAAAAACACGAATAATGATCTGGGCAAATAAATAATCTGACAGTTCAGTAACACAGGTATCTAGCTTTAGTAGCAGGTAGGAGAGACTAGGAAAGATGAAATTCAAGGAAGAAAAAGAAAGCTAGGAGGAAATTTGTTAGTAGCAGAATAACATTTAATGAATAGTGAAACAGCTATGAGATAAATTGGGCCTAATCTTCAACTTTAAGGATTTTTATTTGTGTCTAATTTAGCACAATTCATATAATCTGTATAGTCAAAGTATTGGCTAACATAGCTTTGAATTAGTAGTTGCTAGCAAGAACTTCAGACAGCTACGTGGTTCAGTGGATAGAGTGCTAAGGCTGGAATGAAGAAGACTCTGCTTCTTGAGTTTAAATTTGTCCTCAGACATTTAGTAGTTGTGAGACCCTGAGCAAGTCACTTAATCATGTTTCCCTCAGTTTCCTCCTCTGTAAAATGAGCTGGAGAAGGTAATGGCAAATCATTCCATTATCTTTGCAAAGAAAACCTCCACTGGGATCATGAAGATAAAACAGGACTAAACAACATATCAAAGTTACCTTTTCCTCATGAAGGGTTCTACTAATAACTTCAGCAAAAGTCATAGATTAATATGATGAATAAATATCTATGTGTATATAAACATTCACATTTTTATCTTGATGCAGATCTGTATTCTCCATAGTGTGAAGAATGCCCTCTGTACAGAAACTCCTTCACTGATGCAAATAAGGAACTCATCTATAACATCTATAACTCACCGATAATAGATCTATAACATCTACAACTATTACAGAGTTGCCTGGGGGCACTGATAGTTTATCTGATGTGCTGCCCAGGGTTGCACAGGTAGGATTATTAGATATGAGATTTGCTCCAAGGTGGTTTTGGGGCAACTAGGTGCCACAGAGGAGAGAGTACCAGGCCTGCAGTAACACTAGACCTGAATTTGGGGCAGTTAGGTGGCACAGTGAATAGAACACTGGCCCTAGAGTCAGAAGGACCTGAGTTCAAATCCAGCCTCAGACACTTGATACACTTAACTAGCTGTGGGACTTTGGGCAAGTCACTTAACCTCAATTGCCCTTTCTTCCCCCATCCAAAAAGCAAAAAAAAAAAAAAAAGATAGACCTGAATCCAAATCTGACCTCAGAAACTTACTAGCTGTGTGACCCTGAACCACTCATTTAACCTATATCAATCTGTTTCCTCATCTGAAAAATGGGATAATAATAAAAGTATTTATCTTCCAGGGTCATTGAAAGGATCAAATGAGATAATGCTGATAAAGTGCCTGTCAGATAGCAAGTTCTATGTAAATACTAAGTAGTATTATTATTTTTATCATTTTCACTATCCTGACTCCAACACTGAATCTTAAGCCACTGTACCATATAACCCTTTCCAAAAGGCAGCATGGTATAGGGGATAGAGTACTAGACTTGCAAACTCAGAAGATCTGGATTTGAATCTGGCCTTAGATATGTATTGGCTGACCATGGGCAAGTCACTTAACATCTATAGGGCTCAGTTTTCCCATCTATAAGATAAGGATAGTAACATCTACATCACAGGATGATTATGTAGAGCAAATGAGATAAAGAAAATGGAATGCTATGAAAATCTTTGAGTTCTGTATAAATGCTATTATTATAAATGCCCACATATACACATATCCATAGTTTCACTAGCTCCTTATTCTATGTGTGCAAACCTAAGAGATTGTTTCTAGATGAAACTGAACAAGGAAAATATTTTATTAAAGTTATTTCCTGAAGAAAAGGCATAGGGTCCAGATGTAACTTAGTGGTAAACTTAATCATTTTGGAAGCCCCAAAGCTTAAAATCACAGAAACTTTCATAAGCAGTAGCTTCAAGCAAAACAAACTATCAAAGACCATTTTTAATACCGTAGCATGTAATATGAAAGAAGTATTAGCACATACTTTCTTGCGGAACTGTAATTCAACTTTCAGTGTCCTTGAACCAGAACATGCAAATAGGCATCTAAAGCTGGGAAACAGGATTTTAGACTTGATTGACCCTCTTAAATCCCTTAGAGAGCTAAAATCCCTTTGCAAACAATAATTAATTAAATCTCAAAGCAGTCCTAGAAAACTCTATAACCTCTATTTTTAAAGGGGCAACACATTTGGAGAAACTGAATAAAACCATAGACTAGCAGTATTGTGCAATGGAATAAAGACCAAAAATAAATAAATTAATAGACAGAGATAGACAAACAGACGGACAGATAGACACACAGACAGAAAGACAGACAGATAGACAGACAGACAGATAGATAGATAGATAGATAGATAGATAGATAGATAGATAGATGTAGACAGATAGATAGATGTAGATAGATAGATAGATAGATAGATAGATAGATAGATAGATAGATAGATAGATAGATAGATAAAACCACTGGATTTTGAGGCAAACAACCTGGATTTGTATCCTTGCTGTATTGGCCTCTATTTAACCATTCTCAATTTCCTCATCAGTAAAAATTCCTATGTCCCCTTTAGCAACTAGGTAGAGTAGGGAATTGAAAACTGGGACTTGAGTCAGGAAAATCTGAGTTCAAATCTTGCCTCAGATACTCTATCTGTGTGACCCTGAGCAAGTCACTTAATTTCTGTTTGCCTCAGTTTCCTAACCTGTAAAATAGAGATAACAGCACCCTACCAGGGTTATTACGATGATCAAATGTGATAATTTCTGTAAAGTGCTTAGTACTTTAGCTATACAAATGCTTATTTTCTTCCCTCTTTACAACCCAACAAACAACAATGACCACCCATGATAGAGAGATGACCAAAAAGGGTGATAAAAAAAAAAAAAATCTTTGGAAATTTGTCAGCACAAATTCCTTTTAGGTAGAACCACATTCATTTTTGTAAGACACCAGGGTGTGTGTGTGTGTGTGTGTGTGTGTGTGTGTGTGTGTGTGTGTTTGCATTTTTTGTAAAGGGTGTTAAAATTCTAAAAGTGTTTATACTAGCCTTTTTATGAGGAATCAAATGCAGATGTTGTGGAGATGCTTCACAATATGGATAGTCATGGGAGTACTAGGAACAATGTGACCAATAAACATGGGATTAGGACTCCATTTGGGCACTGCTTGTGCCAGTACACAATTTTCAAAAGTTTGCTTAATTAAATCACAAAATTTGAGAACATGAGTGCGAGTGTTAGCCCCATACCTTCCAATTTTACACCGCTTAAATATTTTTTAAATTTCCATTAGTATGTGATGACCTACTTTGGGAGAACAAAAAGAAAATTGAATTTATTTAGAAGGAAATGGAGCAAAGGGAGTCAAAGAGAAGAGAGGTAGCCAGACACTAGTCAATAAAGTCACTGAAGCCGAGGGTGAGAACCTTTTTCTTGGCCAGGATCACCTTAGTGATTGCTAAGACCCCACGAAAAGCATGTAACATTGTTTTGTTTTGTTTTGTTTTTTTTGCAGAGAGAGGTGCTGTAGGGAAGAAAACAGGCATGATTTTGTCAGATTAGAAGCAATTGGTTAAATGTATCAGGGAAGTAGGTTTCACAGAATTATATGTGATTCCTTGTAGTCTCCATATTTTCCAATCCAAAGAAAGCATCCATACAATGATATGGTTAAGGCAGTTGTTTTTAAGATTGTTTTCAAACATACAAAGTGAACCTTTTAACTTCTTTAGACTTTCATTAACTTTCTTTCCTATCTGTGAAATGAGGGAGTTGAACAAAATGACCCATGAGGTCCCTTCTAGGTCTAAATACATAATGATATGATATTTTAGAGACCACAAAAATCTTAGAACTTGAGGGTTGGAATTCAGATATCAAAGGAAACTGAGAAGAAATGGTCAGACAGGTGGGAAAAAAACCTAGAGAAAAAAAGGATATCCTGGAGGAGAGGGTGTTCAGCAATGTTAACTGCAATAGAGATGCTAAGAAAGAGTTGAGGAAAGACCATTAAATTTGACAACTGAGAAGCCATTAACAACTTTAGAAAAAAGCACTGTTAGTAAAGAGATTAGATTGGCGAACAGATTTTAAATGACTGAGGAGTGAGAATAAAAGTGGAGAAAAGTTCAAAGAACTTCTAGGAGTTTGACTGAAAGAGAAAGGAGATCAAAGAAAGTAGCTTGAGGGGATAGAGAATTCTAGTAAAAATGTTGTAGAAGATGAAGAAACTTGGCAAGGACTCAATAAAGAGAGAAAAGTGAGAGAGACAGAGAAACAAAGATAGAGAGACAAAAGGGACAGAGAGAGAGAACTGATGATGAAAATGAAATTAAAGTCAAAATAGAGGAGTTTGCCTTGGTGATATCATTAGTTCATCAGAGAGTGAAGAAAAATAGGAAAGAATGTGGAATGTCAAACAGTACTGGGGAGAAAAGGATCATTATAGAAAATGCTCTCTTTTATAAGTATGAGGTAAAGTATTCAGCTGACAGAGGGAGAGGAATAGAATATTGGGGCAGGTGTGAAGAAAGAAGAAAAAGTCTAGAATAACATTTCTGGGGAGTGGAAGAATCAATTAGGAGTGAATTAAATTATCCCCTTGTCGCAGTAAGGGATCAGATGAGATGAGAGAACAAATGTTAATGAACCCAGTCAGCTCAGTTATCTGACTTACTCCAGGAAGTTCTTTTCAGCAACTCATGAGTAGGAGTGATGATGAAACATTGCTTTAGCAGGGGATAGGAACAAGGAGAAATGCAATTAGATCAGATGTTATAATTAAAAAAGATTTCAGAGTTTTTTATTAAGGGAATAGAACCCATTTGTGTAATGGTAAAATCAAGGATGTGATCATCCCTCCGTGTTCATGAGGTAGACTGGAAGAGAAAATATTTGGTATATGGTATTTGAGGAAACTGAGAATTTGGCAGACTAGAGTGTTTGAGAAAATAAAACAGGTATGTTGAAGTCTCCTATTATAAGGACAGGAGTTATAGCTGTTTACCCAACTCCTTGAAAAAGATGTAAGAATAGAAAAATGTTTTGCATGCCTGTACATGTATAACTTACATAAAAATGTTTGCTTTCTCAAGTGGGAGGACAGGAGGGAGGGGAAAAAAGAATGGTAAAATTGTTCTTACATGTAATTGGGGGAATTAAAACAGTAAAATTTTAAATTAGTCATATCTGATTCCTCATGACCCTATTTTGGGATATTCTTGACAAACATGCTAGCAAGGTTTTCCATTTGCTTCCCCAACTCGTTTTACAAATAAGGAACCTGAGGCAAACAGGATCAAGGGATTTGCCCAGGGCCACAAAGCTAGTAAATGTCTGAAGTCAGATTTGACTTCAGGAAGATGAGTCTTCCTGACTCCAGACCTGACACTCTATCCACTGGGCCACCTAATTGCTAACTTAATTTAGCTTTTTTTATTTTTTGAAAGGATTAAGAATGACTTGCAATTTACAAAAAAAATCCACCTTGATCTAGATTTGTAATAAAATTTGGATAGAGTCTCCATTCTTTCAATCTCCCAGGTCATAACATTCGCTTATTTCTTGACTCCTCCCTCTCCAACACCTAACACATCTAACCAGGTGGCAAACATTGCCATTTCTATTTCTCTATTTCCTACATGCAAACTCTTCTGTTTATTCGTGCAGTTACCCCCTTAGTTCCAATCCTCTTTACCACTCATCTAGGTTGTGTCAATGGCTTCATAATCGTTCCCCCTGTCCAAGGTCTTTTCCCACTCTTGCTCATTCTACATTCCACTGCTAATGTGATTTTCCCAAACAAAGATCCCACCACATCACTACAAAGCTCAATAAATTCCAGTGCTCCTTGTTACTCTTAAGATGAGAGAAAATTCTCTTATTTAGTTTTTAAAGCCCTCTACAATGTGGTCCAAACTTACATTTCCAGTCTCATCATGGATTACTCCCATATCCACGGACTCACATTTTTTTTTTTGATCCAGGCTTTTTCTCAATCCCTTGCACATGGCAGTCTATTTCCTATCTCCACAACTTTGCAATGGAAGATTCACATGCTAGAATGATACAGTTTAAGCCACCTTCTACATAAACCCTTTCCTGATTCCGCAACTGCCAGTACTCTCCTTCCCTAACTGCCTTATGGTTAACTACTTCATATTTATGTACATTTGTCTCTTTTATATTTATTCTATCTATATTTATACATAAACTTGTCTTTCCAATTAAAATGCAAACTCCTTTATAGAAGGCATTATTTTATTTATTTATTCATTATTTTATTCATTATTCATTTATGTTCCCAGTGCCTAGAACATATGTATTTTAAAATATCCATTGATTGATTAATTGAAAGGAGATGGGGTTAATGTTCATGCCTAAGGAACATGGAGAAGCAGCAATGGAACGAATGGAATATTCTCATTTTCCCCCACAGGATTCATGTGATATGGCATGTGTTGGGGTGGGGGGAGGATAGGAGAGAGACTAATGAGGAAAGGTATAGCTTGTGTTGGAGAGGAAACCAAAGATGCTGCATTACATAGCCAAATTTCTTTGAGGAGCAGAAGATGGATAGGACAATTAAAGAAGAGGTATGGAAAGGTATGGAAAGGTATGGAAGGTATGGAAAGAGAAAGCCAGAGTGCACAACTGAATGTGTAAGCAGAACTTTAGTGGCACAGGGAAGTGATAAGATTGAAGATGATGAGGATGAGAGTATGTGAGGTAAGAATTGTATAAGGAGGGGAAGGGTTACTTTTAGACAGCCAAACATTTTTTTTAACTTTTCATCTTACCTTTTATGTACAATAACTTCATTCTATCATTTCCTTGAATCGTGTCTTGTACAAGCAAGTACATAATTCTAGGAATTAACAGTAGGAAACTCCTCCAATTGTTTCCTCTACTTTCTATTGTGTGACATATTAAGTTTATGAAATAGGTTAGCCTGCATTTTTTCAATCATCAAGTGGGTTTGAATATAGAACTTGCTGCCACAAGACTCCTAAATCACTGAAAATAGGACCAAATGAAGTATAGATATAGGAGGAAGGGAGAAAATTAGATCTTTTCAGTTTGTTATGCTGAATATAATTTTTCAAGAGAAATCCTTAATTTGGTATTTCAGAAGGAAAATTTAGACAAGGCAGTAAATTAAGAGATTTATTAAGCCTCTAGCACACATAAAAGCAAGTCCTTTCCTATAAATATGAAAATAGAAATATTGATGTGCCACACATTTTTAAGGTTTAAGAATACATGAAAATGCAAATTTTTCGGATTGTCTTGGCACTTAGTTTTGCTCCATTCACTCATTCAGCTATTCAATAAACTTTTATTTGACTTCTCCTCTGCATGGACCATTATGCCAATTGCTAGGAGAGATAAAAAGTGTGTACACGTAGCAAACATTTCCTGCCCTCATTGAGTTTATCATTACTTAGTAGGGAGATAAAATGTAGCTAGCTTTGCAGACAGCTGCAACAATCAATATTATTGTATAAATTATTGGAAAATCACAAAATAGTGCTTTGTAAACTCTAAGGATAGGTTAATCAATGAACATTTATTTAGCACTTAATCTGTGCCAATTGAGGAATTGGAGAAAAAGTTTAATGGAGCAGGTGGCATTTGACTGAGCTCTTAAAGACAGGTATCTACATCCTTCCTAATGTGTTAATTTGTCATTTCCAACCTCCAGTAAACCAAAACAGAGTCATGAGCTCCTATGAAAAAATCAAGGTGACTTGTCCAAGATCACATCACTAGTAAGTATCTGAGGCTGCTTTTGAACACAGGCCTTCCTGGCTCCAGGACAAGTACTCGATCTATTGCACTATCTAGCTCTATCTGCCCTTGGGGATGATGTAAGCCTATTTCAAACTTTATAGATCAAGAACTATGGCCTATAAAGGGGAAGTAACATAGGACTGGTCACACAACTACTAATTAACAAAGGTTAGTTTTTCAGCCCACATTTCTTTGGATTCTAAATCCAGCACTCCTGATATGCTCATTTATTTACCTACAAACTACTATTATTAAATGCCACAGCGTTTCCAACCAAGAGGCAAAGTTTTAAGGTTTTTTGGGGTTTTTTTTTTGAGTTGAATGAATAAATGCCCTACTCTTTTCTTCACTTAGTTGTATTTGAACACAAAACTGGAACACACATGCTAGAAATAACAGTTATGTATTTCTATATTCATATAATACTTCAATAATAGTTAACAGTTTGAATTTTTAGAATGCTTTAATGCATTCAAAGCAAGGTAACTCAATTATCTCATATGAATCTCCCCCAAAAGCAATTGTGAGATAAATACTATAAGCATTATTTGTACTCAGGCCCATTCTACATATGAGGAAACTATTGGTCAGAGAAGGTAAAATATTTGCTGATGGCCAAATGGCCAGAAAGTATCAACAGTTCCTCAGACTGGATCCTCCATCTCCCTCCCACATGCCTTTACATTGGCTATCCCCAATGTCTGGAATACTCTTCCTCTTTAACTCTATTTCTTGGAATCTCTGTCTTTCTACAAGACTCAGACCAAACACAATCTTTTTTGAGGTCTTTCCTGGTTCTTCCAGTTGGTTGTGCCTTGGTCCCTCCCCCAAAATCTACACTCTATCTGTTTAGTTTGTGTTTTATTTATATAAAAATATGAGCCTATTGCCTCCCCAAATTCCACCATCTCTTTAGAATATAAGTTGCTTGAGGGCAGGGATTATTTCACTAGTATCTTTGTGTCCCAAGTATACCACAGGGTTCCTGGTGGAAAGTAGGCACTATTTTTTTTTCCATTCAATTATTGATTGATTAGACTTTGAGACACATTCTAACAGGATCCAAGTAGCCATTCTATCTTTTCACCATATTGCCTCTCAAAGAAAAATACATTAGTCATGTGATGAGTTAGTGGTACCAAACACTTTCTTGAGTTCCAAAAGGGAAACAGTTGAGAAAAGTTAGCAAGTGGATATTAGAAGGTGGAAGCCAGGAAGGAATAAGAATTTTCTTTTTTTCTTTTTTTTCTCATTCCAGTTTTTTCTTTTTTTTCTGTTTTGTCTTATTTTTTTTTTATTTTTATGCTTATTTTTAGTTTACAACATTCATTTCCACAAGATTTTGAGTTACAAATTTTCTCCCTGGCTTTCCCCTACCCACCACCCCAAAACAGCAATCCCACTGAATACCCCTTCGCCCAATCTGCTCTCTTCTATCTGACTTTCAGGTAGGACAAAATGGATCTCCATACCCAAGTGCCTGTATACATTATTTTCCAGTTGCATGTAAAATAATAATAATAATAATTTTAAGCATTTGATTTTAAAACATTGAATTCCAGATTCTTTCCCTTCTTCCCTAGTCACCCACCCTTACTGGGAATATAAGCTATTCAATTTGGGTTTTATATATGTAGTTATGCAAAGTATTTCTATAGTGGATATATTGTGAAAGACTGACTATATTTCTCTCCATCCTATCCTGCCTCCCCACTTGTTCTATTTTCTACTTTGACCCTGTCACTTTTCAAAAGTGTGTGCTTCTGACTACCCTCCTCCACAATCAGCCCTCCCTTCTATCATCCCCTTCTTTATCCCATTTCCCCCTATTTTCCTGTAGTGTAAGATACCCAATTTACTGTGTATCTTACTTCCTCCATAAGCCAAATTAAATGAGAGTAAGGTTCGTACATTCCCTTTTGCCTTCCTGTTCTTCCCCTCCATTGTAAGTTTTCCCTTGCCTCTTTTATATGAGATAATTTACCCTATTCTGTCTCTCCCCATCTCCTCTCATTATATTCCTCTATCACCTCTTATTTTTATTTTTTAAATATCTTCCTTTCCTATTCAATTGATCCTGTGCATTCTGTCTATGTATACTTATGCACGTATATACACACACTCATGTATGTATTCATATGCATATATACCCTCCTATATAGACATATATGTATTTATACATATATACATTTATATTCCCTTCAACTGTCCTCATACTGATAAAAGTTTCATAAGTTACAATTATCATTTTTCCACGTAAGAATGTAAATAGTCCAATTTTGCTAAGTTCCTTATGATTTCTTTTCCCTGTTTACCTTCTCATGCTTCTCTTGCTTCTTGTAT
>JAQQSV010015933.1:0-11960 GCA_028646515.1 Pseudochirops corinnae | reverse complement strand
TTATTATTAATTAGCAATAATTATTTATTAGTAATCATTATTTATTATTAATTAATTCATTATTTATTTATTTTTTTTTTATTATTAATCCTCTGGGATTGTTTTAGATAAATGTATTGCTGAGAACAGCTAACTCACTCACAATTCTTCATTGAACAATATTGCTGTTATCATGTACAGTGTTCTCCTGGTTCTGTTCCCTTCACGATGTATTAGTTCATGTAAGTCTTTCAGGTTTTTCTCGGATCATCCTGCTTGTCATTTTCATAGTACGATAATATTTCATTGCAATCACAGGCCACAGCTTGTTTAGCCATTCCCCAATTATTGGGCATCCCTTTATTTCCAATTCTTAGCCACCACCAAAAAAAGAGCTGCTACAAATATTTTTGTTCAAATACGTCCTTTACCCCTTTTTTGGATGTCTTTGGGACAGAGACCTAGCAGAGGTATTGCTGGATCAAAAGGTATACATAATTTGATAGCCCCTTGGGCGTAGTTGCTAATTGCTTTTCAGAATGGTTGGATCAGCTCACAACTCCATCGACAATGCATTTGTGTCCCAGTTTTCCCACATCCCCTCCAATATTTATGATTTTCCTTTTTTTGTTACATTAGCTAATCTGATAGATGTGAAGTGGTACTTCAGAGTTGTTTTTATTTGTAGTTCTTTAATCAGTAGTTAATTAGAACATTTTTTCATATAACTATAGATAACTTTGATTTCTTTGTCTGAAAACTGCCTGTTCATACCCTTTGATCATGTATCAATTGGGGAATGACTTTTATTCTTATAAATTTTACTCAGTTCTCTGTATATTTGAGAAATGAAGTCTTTATCAGAGGCACTTGTTGCAAATTGTCCCTCCAGTTTTCCACTTTTCTTATAATTTTGATGGCATTGGTTTTGTTTGTGGAAAAAACTTTTTAATTTTATATAATCAAAATGATCTATTTTACATTTTGTAATGGTTTTCTATATCTTCTTTGTTCCTAAATTCTTCCCTTACCCATAAACCTGACAGATAAGCTATTCCATGCTGTCTTAATTTGTTTGTTATCACCCTTTATGTGTGAATCATGTAACCATTTTGACCATATCTTGATATACAGTATGAGATGTTGGTTTGTACCTAGTTTGTGCCTGTTTTCTAGTTTTCCCAGCAGTTTTTGTTAAATAATGAGATTTTGTCCCAAAAACTTGGACCTTAGTGTTTATCATATACTAGATTACTATGGTAATTTACTTTAATGTAATTTGTACCTAATCTATTCCATTGATCCACCACTCTGTTTCTCAACTAATACCACCAGACTGTTTGGATATTACCGCTTTATAGTACCATTTGAGAGCTAGACCAGGACTTCTTAAACTTTTTCCATTCACTGCCCCTTCAGTGCTTCTCAAACTGCTTAAGACACACTCAACTGGACCACCTTGTTTTGTATTTTCCTTCACTGATGCCCTTGATGTCGTTGAGCTTTTTGTTCTTCCTGATGAATTTTGTTACTATTTTTCCCAGCTCTATAAAATGATTTTTTGATGGTGTGATTGGTATGCCTCTGAATAAAGAGATTAACTTAGGTAGAATTGTCATTTTTATTATGTTGGCCCAGTCTACCCATGAGCAATTCATATTTTTCTAATTGTTTAGATCTGACCTTATTTGTGTGGGAAATGTTTTGTGGTTGTGTTCATATAGTTCCCTGGGTTTCTCTTGGCAGGTAGACTCTGAAGTATTTTACATTGTCTACAGTTATTTTAAATGGAACTTCTCTTTCTAACTCTTGCTGCTGGACTTGGTAATATAGAGAAATGCTGATGATTTCTGTGGGTTTATTTTGTATCCTGCAATTTTTCTAAAGTTGTTAATAATTTCAAGTAGATTTTTAGTTGATTCTCTAGGATTTTCTAAATATACCATCATATCATTTGCAAAGAGTGATAATTTTGTTTCCTCATCTATTCTAACTACACTTAACATTTCTAGTATAGTATTAAATAATAGAGGTAATGATGGGCATCCTTGCTTCACTCTTGATTGTATTGGAAAGGTTTCTAGCTTATTCCCATCGCAGATGCTTGCTGATGATTTCAGGTAAATGTTACTTATCATGTTAAGGTAAGCTCCATTTATTCCTATGCTGTCTAGTGTTTTTAGTAGGAATAGGTGGTGTATTTTGTTGAAGGATTTTTCTGCATCTATAGAGAAAATATGATTTCTGAGGATTTTGTTATTGATAAATCAGGTCAATTATTCTGATAGTTTTCCTAATATTGAACCAACCCTATAAGACTGTAGTATATGATCCTTATGACATATTGCTGTAATCTCATTGTTAGTATTTTATTTAAATTTTTTGCATAATATTCATTGAGGAAAGCAGTCTATAATTTTCTTTGTCCATTTTGACTCTTCCTGGTTTAGGTATTACCACCATATTTGTGTCATTAAAGGAATTTGGTAGGATTCCCTCAACTATTTTCCCATAGAGTATATACAGTATTAAGATTAATTGTTTTTTAAATGGTCAGTAGATTTAGCTTGTGAATCCATTTGGTCCCGGGAATTTTTTCTTAGGAAGTTGATTGATGGCTTGTTCAATTTCTTTTTCTAAGACTTGAGGTATTTAAGTGTTTTATTTCTTCCTCTGTTAAGCAGGGTAATTTATGTTTTTGTAGATATTCATCTATTTCATTTAGATTGTTGAATTTACTGGCATGTAATTGGTAAAAATAGCTCCTAACAATTGTCTTAATTTCATCTTCATCGGTGGTGAATTCACCCCTTTCATTTTTGATACTAGTAATTTGGTTTTCTTCTTTCCTTTCTTTTAAAAAAATCAAATTAACCAATGATTTGTCTTTTTTTTTTTAAACCAGGTTTTAGTTTTATTTATTCAATGACTTTCTTACTTTCAGTTTTATTAATCTCTCCTTTGGTTTTCAGGATTTCCGATTTGGTGTTTAATTAGGGAATTTTAATTTGTTCTAGTATTTTTAGTTTCATGCCCAGTTCATTGATCTGCTTTTTCTCTATTTTATTGATTTAAGCAGTTAGAGATGTAAATTTTCCCTTAAGCACTGCTTTGGCTGCATCTCATAAATGTGGGTATGTTATCTCATTGTTGTCACTTTCTTTAGGGCAATTATCTATTGTTTCTTTGATTTGTTCTTTGACCCACTTATTATTTAGGATTTGACTATTTGATTTCCAGTTGCATGGTGTCTCCCCCATTAGAGCACGAGCTCCTTAAGAGCAATGACTATCTTTGACCTTTCTTCGTATCCCTAGTGATTAGCATAGCGCCTGGCACATAGTAACCCCTTAATAAATGTTTATTGGTCTACCGACTCTTTGGACTTTGTCTGCAAAATGAATTCTTATTTGCAAAATGAAATGGTTGAAGGAAGCAATCTTCTGCTGATACCAGCATAATGGAGAACTCCATCCTAATAAAGAATGAATAACAAGAATTCACTTCAGCCAACAAATATTTATTAAGCATATGATATGTGCACAGCATGTAAAATATGGAAGAATATTTAGACTTGTGAAAAGATAGATAGTGGATAAAGGACTGGCCTTAGAGTCTGGAACACCTGGACTCGAGTCCTACAGCTGATACATGCTGTGCCTGTGACAATGGGCAAGTCCCTTACCCTCTCAATGCCCCCAGGCATGTCTCTGAGATAAACTTATAGAGGAGTTGCTGATATTTGGTGGAGAAAGGCAGTTCACTTCATCAATAGGAACAAAATAAAACAAAAATGTACAAAAACAAAAAATCTATATAAAACTGTGAAAGAAGGCAAAAAAAGAGCAGATACAGATTATAACTTTGTAAAAAAAAATGACAAGCTTTAGTGTGTACAGATGATAACCTGGATGTTGAGAGGACTTGACCCATACCAGGTTAGGTTAATTTGAAGTAAATGGGGACATTTAATTTTTATAGTAAAAGATTCTTAGGGAGTAGATGTTAGCAGCCTCAGAATATGTGAAGGATTATTATGTGGAATGGAGATTAAGTTTGCTCTGCTTGTCCGTTGGGCAGAACTTCAAGCAGTGGGTGAAAGCATAGGATCAGAGCTGGGGAGGTTGAAGGGACTTTAATCTGACCCTTTCATTTCATAGATGAGTATTCTAAGATCCAGAGAGAATAGATGATTTGCCCAAGGTCCCACTATTAGAAAACCCCAGCTATTACATTGCACAGCTGGGTTTGAAATTCAGACCCTCTAAGGAAAATGACAAGTATTAGAGGGGCTGTGGGAAAGTTGAGACATTAACACATTGTTGGTGGAGTTGTGAACTTATTGATCATTCTGGAGAGCAATTTGGAACTCTGTCCAAGGGTTATAAAAACCATGCATACCCTTTGACCCAGCTATAACACTACTAAGTCTGTATCCCAGAGATTTTTTTTTTAAGGGAGTGGAGGGGAAGGACCTTTATACACAAAAATATTTATAGCAGTCCTTTTTGTGGTGGCAACGAATTGGAAATTGAGGTGATGCCCATCATTTGGGGAATGGCTGCACAAGTGACAGTATATGAATGTAATGGAATACTATTGTGCTATAAGAAATGATGAACAAACCTAGAAGGACTTACATGAACTGATGCTAAGTGAAGTGAACAAAACCAAGAGAACACTGAATGCAGTAATGTCTTCTCAGCAATACAAGCATCCAAGACAATTCTGAAGGGCTTATGATGAAAACTGCTATCCATCTCCAGAGAAAGAGCTGGTAGAATCTGAATGCAGATTGAAACACACTTTTTTTGGACTGTTTTGTTTTATATCATGATTAATATGAAAATATGTTTTGCATGACTGCACATGTATAACCTATATCAGATTGCTTGGCTTCTCAGTGGGGAGGAGAAGAAGGAAGGAGAGAGTTTGGAACTTAAAAGTTTTTTTAAAAATGAATGTTAAAAATTATTTTTATTTTATTTTATATTTTCTAATATGTTTGACTAAAATAAAATATTAAATAGACATATATAAAAAAGAAACTCAGACCCTCTGACTCAAAGTCTAGCTCTCTTTCCACAATAATAGGCCAGGATAACAGATTTCCACTCAACAGAAGGGTGAGAAAAATATAAATCTGCTAATAATTAGGGCTATTCAAAAATAGGATGAATTATCCCGGAGAGTAGTGAATTTCCTGCTACTAGAAATGTTTAAGAGAAGACTGAGCAGGTTTTAGATAGGATTCATTATTGAAATAATGAACGAGGTAAATTGGAAGAAAAAGATTCCTTTTTGTCTTTGTACTATACAATCCAACAATTTCATATTTGAACGTATTATAAGAATCTGAAAATGTCATGGTAGTGATTGTTGATCCTTCCATCAGCGATGCACTGATTAAAATGTGTCTCTATAGTCTTGATTTCTGGGGTGCATGATATTTTAAAAAGCTGAATAGAACAATAATGCATTGTGTAAATATGCTGGCGAAATTGAAATAGTCCTTGCATTCCTTATCTCATAGAGTTGATTGAGGAAAGTGCTTTGCAGACCTGAAGGGCTGTCTCAGTTATTGCAGCATTTAGTGCAATGCTGGCAGGTAGTAAGTAGCTAGTGAATCTTTTTAAATTAAACGTATGCATAAACTTATTCTAACGGAATGTAGATGAACCACAAAATAAAGTAAAATTGTTGAGTAGTAAGCTGTGTTGTGATTTGAATAGATTGTGTTGACAAAATACCTTGGGTTCTATTTGAATATTCCTCTGAGCAAAATGACTTCTAAAAGAATGTGCCATGAAGCATAGAACTTTACATGCCAATTGTTTTCCTACCTTTTGCCTTTTTCAAAAGCCCTGGAGCATCTCACTCTAGAAATGAATCCTCAGAATCATTTCTGCCGTCTCAGGAACAAAGTGAAGACAAGTGGCAATATTTGCTTCAGGAGCTGTCGAAGAAGAAGCTGCCTCCCCCTCCGCCTATGGATGATCAGGTCAGTCTGACCCCCTGGCACAGTGCAGCCCTTGGTACGATCTGGGTGCCCCCTTTCCCACGCAAGTTATTTCCCGAAAGAAAAGTTATTGAATTGTGTGTGGCTGAATGGGAGCTCCTTATAACCATCCAATTTAAATGAAAATCTTTACAGGGAATTCATTCCTGACCTAGAAGAATTCACTCCCAACTGTATCTAGTTTTGACTTAAATAACTGGAGGTGTTATACACCCCCATTTCAGTTAATGTAATGAAACTATAAGGTCCTGACGAAGTTTTGAGTGTGCAAACAGTATGATTCTTGTGCCCTGTAATTTTTTTTTTAAATAAAATGTAGCTTCTTTATGTAAAGGAAGGAAAAGCTGATTGGCTGGCCAGACTGGAGGACCACAGCTAGAGGCAGCTTAACTAACTTCTTCTGACCTCTGGTTCTTCAAAACCCCCAGACGTGTGGGGCCAATCCACTGGTCGGTCAAATCAATTCTTTTCTTGATCCAAAGAGGTTCTTACCTCACAAAGAAATCACAAGGGGTGAACCATCGTGTTTGTACGTTTAAAACTTCTCCCAATCTTACGCAGGTTGTATTACATGGGAATGAAACACTTACATACAGAAACTCTATTGAGCCAGAAACTGCAGAAGACAGAAGGGTGAGTGATAGGTTGTGTTTCTTCCCATTTATAGTTTCCTAGGGAAGCTGGGTGAAGGAGTGGATAGAATGAAGGGCCTAGAGTCAGGAACTGAGACTCATCTTCCAGCCTCTAATACTTACTAGCGGTGTGACTCTGGGCAAATTACTTAACCCCATTTGCCTCAGTTTCCTCAACTGTAAAGTGAGCTGGAGAAGAAAATGGCAAACCACTCTAGTGTCTTTGCCAAGAAAATCCCAAATGGGGTCATAAAAAGTCCAACAGCTGAAAAATGGCTCACGAGAGCAAGTGTTCCCTTTGGCCATTGTAAGTTCCATTTATCCTGACTTTCCATGAAAGCCTGTTAGGCTCTTATCCTAAATAGTATTCCTTCTCACCAAGGTCTGTGGCTTGAACCAGACTTGTTCAGAATCAAGGCTAAGTTGTTTCCGGTTACAGGTCCTGTTCTGTGTCTTTCACTTTTCCAGAGCCTAATACCTAAGTGTTTAGGTTCTGATTCTGTTTATAAGAACAAGAGGCATCGTTGCAGGTAGAAAGCTACCTCAGTCAGAGAGATCGACCTCTGAGCAAGTATCTGTCTGCCCTGGTATAGGAAGTCCCCTTCCTTAGATGCTCCTCGGACTGACAAGATTCCAGAAAAAGACCAACACCCCCACACGAAAGGGCAGATTCTGAGAACGGAAGCTATTAAATATTTTTGTTATTTATTTTTTAGTCTTGGTGCCTAAACAGGGGTGGGGAGCCTCCGGCCTCAAGGCCACAGGCTCCCCGCCCCTGAACGCCTTGTACATCCCAAGGTCTTATCCAGTGTTTGTTTGGTGAGTCCAGCGTCTGTCTGCAGAAGTGATTTATTTACTTTCCCGGCAGTGAGACTCCTCACCGCCTGAATATCTTGAAGAGACCTAGAAACATTGAAGAAAGTCTATTCATAACGACTTACACGTGTTCTAAACTGGGTGTAGGAAGTGTCCTGACATCCGCGTGGTTCTTATCCAGATCCAAGATTTGCTAGAAGCGACCCTTCATTATTAAAAACGGAGATTTTACACTTAATTCCTAAAAACGTTATTCTAAGAGCAATAACAATGAACAAGAGTACAGTCATTGCCTCTAACGATGTGTGTGCATGTGTGTGTGTGTGCGCGTGTGTGTGCGTATGCATGTGTGTGCGTATGAGTGTGTGTATGCGCATATATGTATGTGCGCGCACATGTGTATGCATGTATGTGTGCATGTGCGTGTGTGTATGTGTATATGTGTGTATGCATGCGTGTGCGTGTGTATGCATGCGTGTATGCGTATGTGTGTGCATGCGTGTGTGTGTATGTGTGTGCATGTGTGTGTGCATGTGTGTATGTGTGTATTGCATTGTGCGTATGCGTGTGTGCACGTGTGTGTGTATGTGTGTGCGTATGTGTGTGGTGTGTGCGTGTGTGTATGTGTGTGTATGTGTGCGTGCGTTTGTGTGCGTGTGTGTATGTGTGTACATGTGTGTATGCGTGTGTATATGTGCGTGTATGTGTGTGTGTGTATGCGTATGTGTGTGTGTGTGTTTGTGTGTATGTGTGTATGCATGTGTGTGTGTGCATACTCACACACGTTTACGTATCTATGTATGCATTGTGTATGCCGTGTTTCCTTACAGATCGCTGCCAATGTGAATTTTCTCCCGATGGTACCTGTGCATAACGTGAGCTCACCAACAATTGAAGAGTTGAAAACTTATACTTCTCAGCTTGAGGACTTGAGCCAAGAAGCAAATGCTCTTCACACCCAGGTAAAAAGCTACGTGATGGACATTGATAATGTAGGGGGGGTGATACTGGGTAACACAGCAGCGAGAGCACTGGGCCCCATGTCAGGAAGACTTGGGGTCACCTCCGGCCTCCAGCACTTGACTAGCTAGTTAAGTGACCCATCTTAACTGTGGCACATCTCTTAACTGTGTCTGCCTCTGTTTCCTTGTCTGTAAAATGAGCTGGAGAAGGAAATGGAAGCTGCTCGGCTGTCTTTGCCAAGAAAACCTCAAAAAGGGGTCGTGAAGAGTCAGACACAACTGAAAAATGACTGACCAAGGACAAAATATGTTCACAAAATTAGCCATGAGATGGGATGTTATGACTACCAAGTGGATGTTGTTTATTTCACACGGGGTGGAAAGCATGCTTGTAGTCACTGCACAGGACGGCAGGAGATTGGGGTGGGAGGGAGGGGACAGTGACCGAGAGCTCCAACAGCTGATGATGAAAGATAGTCTGAGACATTTATATGCCTGTATACAGTCAGCAGGAGATAAAAGACTGCTCCAGGACCACAGGACAGTGTGGATTGTCTGCTTCTTCTCACTAACACACATACATGCAAAGCCCTGCAAGCTATCCTTTTGAGTCCTTTTGCTGGTCAAGGTTTTAACTTGATCTCAGCTGTATAACAATGTGTGTTTGTGGTTAGGGAAATACATGGTTAATTTACGTCAGGCCTTATACCCATTTTAAGCTGCTCACATTTAATTCAAGGCAGCTGAGTGGCACAAGGGATCGAGCACCAGGCCCGCAGTCAGGAAGGCTAGAATTTAAATCTGGCTCCCTGCAATAGTTACTGTGACCCTGGGCTTCACCTCTGTACGCTTCAGCTTCCCCATCTGTAACATGGGGGTGATATGAGCACCTACCCTGCCTGCCAGTAGGTAGGATCCAGTGAGATAATGTTCATAAGGTACTTGGCACATAGCAGGTGCGAGGTAAATGCTAACTGTCACTGTTATCAGTAATATTATTTCCACTGGCTGCTTAGTGATGAGAGCCCAAAGACCTGGGTTCAGGTGTTAGCTCTGACACACACCACCGTTGTGACTGTAGGTAAGTCACCTGAACTTTCAGTGCCCTCGCTGTCCTTTAAGACTATAACACAAAAAAGACGCCAGCTTTTACTGGTAGAGTGTGTTTGTTCATCCTCATGCCGTTGCAATTACTGACTAAAACTGATCTCCTGTCACTCACTGTCTTGTCATTTAGTCATTTCAGCCACATCTGACTCTGTGACCGCATTTGGGATTTTCTTGGCAAAGGTGCTGGAGTGGTTTGCCATTTCTTTCTCCAGCTCATTTTATAGGCGAGGAACCCGAAGCATACAGGGTTAAGTGACTTTCCCAGGGTCATGTAGCTAGAAAGTGCCTGAGGCTGGATTTAAACTTGGGTGTTCCTGATTCCGGGCCCAGCATTCAATTCCCTGCACCACCTAGCTGTCTCACCTAATCACTACCTATTTATTGCCTTAATTTTCCTCAGATTTAAAACATACATTTTTTTTTTCTTTCTCTTTTCCTTCTTTTGATTTAGGAAAACCTGACGGGTGAATCCTCCCTAAATTTAGATAAAAAAATATTTGATCTCCTTCTGAGTATCAGTCAGTGTTTGAGCCTTGTGGAAGAGATGGTCCAGACCTCTGGCCTTTCTAGAGAGGATGCTGCTGTACAGCAGGCCCACTACGAGGTCAGTCCTTTCTCTGTACTGTATGCGGTTGTCGTCATATGACTCTGCCCGACGAGGTGCGTTTGATAGGCAGATGCAATTCAGTGTGCCTTCTTTTCTCTTCACCTTGCAGACCCTGTCTCTAGAACTACGAAAACTTCACTCAGGTATAACCAGCAAAAAGGATGATCTTCTGAAACTGATAAGTCATCCTGGCAAGAACTCCAGTGTATTCTTGGAGTGTTTTAATAACCTGCAGACACGGCTTGAGCAAACTCAGGCTGCAGCTGCTTCCAAAAGTCAATCCATGAAGTCTGGGATAGACCATAATAGTGATTATCAGGTACTATTCATTCATCCAACAAACATTGCAAGGGTTTGCTATAAAAGCTCTGAAGCAGGTGCCAAAATTAAACTAAAATTTTGTAATTTAGAAGTAGAAGAGATACAAGGTTTGGATAAGACACAATTCTTGATCCCATGTAGTTTATAGTCTCATAGGAGAAAAAGGCAAAGACACAACTATAATGCAACTATGCTGTGATAAGTGCAATCCAGGCACAAAGTAATGTCGTGTGAGGTTCAAAGAGGAAGGTCGTTACCAGCAGAGAGATCAAAAGATGAAGGTAGCTGTTCAGTGGCATTTGGGCTTTAGAGGACAGAGGTGTTTAGCAAGCAAAATGCAGAATGAAGCACATTCTAGATGTTAGGAACAGTGGGAGCAAAGGCATAGAGGTGGGAAAATAAAGAATGCAGTTGGAAGCTTAAAGTGTGTGGAAGGGAGCAATAGGAAATGCCGAAGATGAGATAATTTTCAGTTTGGTAATGGGTGTTTTAAATCCTTTCATATCCCACTTGAATCTGAGCTAATGAACCATTCCCAAGTTACAATAGTTAAATGGGATGTGTCATTACCAAGGGAAACTATGACAATTTTCTTCTATGAAGGTCTTGAAAATAAATTTAAGTGAAATAATGTTTGAGAGAGACAGAGATTTGGTAAAAGTGAACTAGCTCCATTTTGTTCCATCTCAGCTACTTTGCAATTTAAATATATGTTGTGATATCACTACTGCCCACAAAGTTCACTTATTATTTCCTACAAATGCCTTCTTTTCCTGCAGAGTCAAGTAAGACAGTTATATGACCAACTAATTGTGAAAAAATCCTCAATACAGCATTCCTTGAATGAAATCAGTAGTCAAAGTGTTGCTGAAAAACTCCAGGTAACTAAATCAAAGTGTAATCATGCTTCCCTAACCTAGGACCTATGTCTTAGTCCTGGGGCCCATATAAATTTAAATTCGGCTCTCAGAAAAAAATACTTCAATATTCTATGATAGAATAGAAATATTTTCTATAGAAAATACAGAAAAACTCATGGAAACGAGTTTTGCTTGACTACACAGGTATAACCTGTGACAAATCGCTTGCCTTCTCGATGGGGAAGGGAGAGGAGAGGGAGAGAATTTGGAACTTAAAATTTTGGGGGAAAAGTGCTCAAATTGTTTTTACATATAATTGAGGAAAAATAAAATATTAAATTTAAACTAAAAGAGTTTCTATGTTATCTTTTCATTAGAAAGCAGATTTGTATGCTGTAAAACTTCAAGACTATGAGGGCCGAGTGGCAAAACTAAGAGACGAAGGGGAAAGACTTTGCTTACCTTATGTTTTAATCCAAGAAGTGTACAAATTGGAGGTAAGTGTTCTTTTTTTTCTTTTTTTTCTTTTATTTTTTTTATTTTTTTTTCTTTTTTAATTTTATTTTAGTTTGCATCATTCATTTCCACAAGATTATGAGTTACATATTTTCTCCCCCTCTTCCCCCCACCCACCGCCCCAAAACAGCCATCCCA
>JAQQSV010015932.1:0-11960 GCA_028646515.1 Pseudochirops corinnae | reverse complement strand
GAGAGACAGAGAGACAGAGAGACAGAGAGAGAGAGAGAGAGAGAGAGAGAGTAACTATGTGTGTATGTATGTAATGGTCAGACATTTGGATCTGTCTATTGATCTGTGATGCATGTATTATTTAATCAGATGGTTAGAAGCCCTGTCTATTGGTCTTTATGCTATTATTTCTGCTTGTAATTTCTGTTTGTATTTTCTGAAGTTCAGGGTGCTGACTTTTCCTCCTGAACTAAGTAAATGATATATATGTTTGATTAAAGTAAGATTATTAACCTTTTTTTGAGTTGCTTTCTTTAGAAAAGAAGATCAAAGAACCTGTGCTAGCAGTTATCCTGGGTATGCTAGGGTGCTTGCTGTTACCAGGCATTATGTAAGTATGTATTTTTTTCTTCTTCTTTCTTATTGGTACAGACTCTTGAGATGTCATCAATATGGGTAACTCCCATATTACCTGGACAGAATGTGAAGATGATAAATGGTCAAGTGTCTGGGACCAAATAGATAAAAGGAACCGAGTGCTAGTTTTTATTCCCTTAACCACCAATCAACTGATTTATGGGCTAGGGTGGGAGATGAATGGATTAATTCATCTTATACAGTTGCCTAGATACATGAAAGGTTAAATAACTTGCCCATGGCCACAGAGCAGAATTCAAACCTAGGTTTTACAAACTTCAGGCAAATCCATATTGCTTTTCCATAATAAGTTATTATAATAGTAATAAAAGAATGTCTGGAGAGAGGTTTACTTAACCAAAATGAATAAATTTCTAATAGGAGTATTTCCAACACATGATATGTATTTTATATATATATATATACATACATACATATATATATTTTTTGCTTTAGCTATTCCCAGCCTTAGCTTTTCTAACTAGATCAGGGAAAATTTGAGTCATTTTGAGGTCCCTAAAATCTGAAAAAAATTTTGAGTAAGTTTATGCTTAAATGGATCCACAGTCTCTAGCAGCATGGTCTTGTCCTTTCCAATGATGTCAATAGCAACCTATCCATGTCTGCTTAGCCTTTGTGACTATCATTTATACTAGTGGTTCTCAACCTTCCTAATGCCGAGACCCTTTAATACTCTTATGTGGGTGTATCTGCATGTGGGCGGACCTGCCTGGAGACAGATAAAGGAGTGGTATCTCAGTTCCTAAGACCATGGGAAATATGTGTTTTCTGATGGTCTTAGGGGACCCCTGTGAAAGGGTCATTTGACCCCCAAAGGGGTCACGACCCACAGGTTGAGAACTGATGAACTATCCCACATTTTTTTTTATTGGGGTTCCAGTCAATGGGATTTCCTTGAATTCCTTTGATGTTGTGAGTATCACAAAACAGAAGACAGACCATGAAACACTTATGTCTTGTTCTCACCATGTGATCAACCCATCTCCTATTTTGATTCAATGGCTCTGTGATGTCATCCTTTACTTTTCCTTCATAATTCCTTATTCGTAAAATGTTACAACCTGTTCATAATTATCATGTGCCTCTCTGTTTTCCTGCAAGTGACATTGTCTTTAAATGCAGTGTCTAGAACCAAGGAGGAAAACAAGTGACTAAAAGATGGTTGAGGGGATTTTCCTTCCCTTCCCTCCCCTCCTCCCTCCTTCCCTTCCCTTCCCTTCCCTTCTTTTCCTTTTCCCTTTCCCTTTTTCCCTTTCCCTTTCCCTTTCCTTTCTTCTTCTAAAATGTTTTTTTTAACAATCACAAGTAATTTATTTTTGAGAATCATTTAACATGAAATTATACAAATAAAATTTGTATAAACACAAATCCACATTTGTCATAACACAGATGGCAAAGGACAAAGCAAAAACAAGAAAACTAAATCGGCCGCTATATACAATTGAACACAGTTGTGTCATGTACACTAAAAGTCTTTTACAAAACAGTCATCTCAGATCAATAGAAGACCACTCTCCATTCAGTGTCATCCTGCAAGATAGGTTGCCATAAGCATTCGCACCTGTTTTCTCCAAGTGCTCCTTTAATATGGCTGGTAATTGTTTTGGCAATTACCACGCCCTCGGGATGCTTTGCCATACGTGCTTTGTTGACCACTGTAGTCTGCATATCCCTGTCCATATCCATAGTTCCCATAGTTATACCCAGTATAATCATATCCGCCATAGCCACTATAGTTTTGATCACCACCATAGGCACTATTGTAACTTCCATATCCTTGATCATAATAGTTATTAAATCCTTGGTTCCAGTTTCGGCCCTGACCTTGGGCACGACCCCTAGTCCCACCTCGGCCGGCGGCCGCAGCGCCCCTCCCTCATTTCTGTTGTTGCTGTTGCTGCCTGTATACCTCTTTGGGCTGGGCAACTTTGATTTCACACTTCCCAGAACCAATCTGGTGATATCTGTTCTCTAACAATTTCTTTACTGGCTCTTCATCTGTGTACGTGATAAAACAAAATCCTCTTCTCTCCTTCGTCTTCGTGTCCATGGGAAGCTCGATGTTCTCGATCTCTCCGAACGCCCCGAATTACTCCTTGATCTGCTCCTCCGACATGTCCGGGCTCAGGCCGCCCACGAACACCTTCTCGGGCAGCTCCTTGCCCTCCAGCGCCTTGGCCCGCTTCGGGTCTATCAACTTGCCGTCCAGCTTGTGCTCCTTGAGCTCCAGCACCTTGTCCACGCTGGCCGCGTCTCTGAAGAGCACGAAGCCGAAGCCCCGCGATCGGCCTGTGACCGGGTCTGTCTTGATCATGCAGTCCACCACCTCCCCGAAGCGGGACAGATACTCGGTCAGATCTTTCTTGCTTGTGTCCCAGCTCAGCCCTCCGATAAACATCTTACCGTCGTCCTGCTGGTTCTTGCTGGCGTTGATCTTGGAGCCCTCGGCGAACTCCTCCATGTTGCTGTACTCGTTCACGTCTTCCATGGCGGCGGGGCTGTCGGCCGGGGGCAGGCGGCGTGTTGGATGGAGCCCGATTTAAAAAGACGGCGAAAGAGCTCTTCTTCTAAAATGTTAAAAAAGTTATTCTTCCATTCTCCCCTCCCCATCCCCTCATTACCTTCCAAGTTCTATTTTAGCCTTTGTTGAGTAGTCAGAGCAGGTGAGGCTGCTGATAGCTTATCAGCACTTGTAATTTCAATATATCACCATAACCATGGATGTCAGTGGGATTTTCCAAAGCATTTGGCATATGGTAGCCTTAGAACAACTCCAGCAATGCTAATAATAAAAGCTCTCCCTTTGGGATGCCTCAGAAGCAGATGTAAAACATTATCTTGTTATGAACTAGATTAAAGAAGGTACTCTGATGAGGACATCTTTTTTTTTTCTTTTGTAATTTCTTCTTACTAATTATAACCAGAGAATAGATTAGGCTATTAATATCTGCATATTATTCTCTAGACCTAGAGTGAGAACCTTGATTAGGAATGAAGTTGCCCTAGTCCTCAAAGGACATCAGGGTTTAGGGAAAAGAGTTAGGAACTAGGATGGTTGGATTCAAGTGTCTCCTCATGGGGCTGGTCACTTCTCCCTTTTTACATTCTTTCTAGGGGTATGGGTTAGATTAGAGGTTCTCAAGATAGTGTTTGTGAGCATTTGAAAAAATATATTTTGATAACTTTTAATGTAATTTATATTTTTATATATTATTTTAATATTTAATATAATTATTTCCTTTGTAATTCTATATTTGATTTTATACATTTAAAAAGAGTGTTCTGTGAAGGTGTCAATAGATTTCACCAGGCTGCCAAATTGGGTTCATTACTCACAAAACAGTTAAGAACTCCTAAACTAGATCATCTCTAGGGGCCTTTCCACGTCTAAAATGCTATGATTCAATGAAGTGGTAATGTTTGCTTGCTAATTAGTAGCCATTTCTCCACTCTTCCCCCCTCCCCCACCCCAAGCATTTAATCAGGCTTCTGTCTACATTTATCTGTGAAATCAATCTGAGCATAATCACTACAGTGTCCCAAAAATCCTGGTGCAGTTTTAATCTATTAAAGTTGTTACAGAATATCCCCAAAGTCTGGTCTAAGACTTTTTGGGAGACCCTGTACTTGTCAATTGATGGGAATGAACAAATACATTTAAATTAGACTCTTTCTTTCATGCCCAATTCTTTGCCTTTATGGAGAATATATATTTTAATGTAAACACTGACTTGGCAAAGGGACCCAAAGTTTGAAAGAGTTCAATTCAGATGAGGCTGATTTATACAGCCTTGAAATGAGTAATTCTTTCTTCCTCCTGGGCTCCTGATCACCCTCAGAACTGGAGGATTGTACCGAATTTTCCTTATCACTTGTGGGGAGAGGAAGGCCTGGATAAGTCACTTTAACTTCTGTTTGTCTCAGTTTTCTGATCTGTAAAATGAGTATAATGGCCCACATAGCCTCTAAATCTGTGACCTATGATCTTTAAAGTTCTTTATTTGTTATATGTTGCAGCCTTATGGCAAATATCCTGGACTTTTCCATTGCCCTGAAGTATTCTATGACTTGCATCCATACAACATTGATAGAAGGTTAGAATTAAAAAGAAGAGAGGAATGGAAAAGGAAAAAAGTCCTGCCAATGTGACTGAGGGTAGAATGCATACTATATTCTTGCCTTACTCCTTTTTTTAGTTGTTTATTTGACCTTTCTCCCCCTCCTCTTTTTAGTTGCCTTATAATTAGTCAACTTTCAAATAGAGTTAATGATAACTTGTATTTTAAAAACATTTTTCTCCCACATCTGTGGGGAGATAGCTGCTAGGTGGTGCTGCAGTAGATAGAGCCACAGGCCTGGACTCAGGAAGACTCATCTTTCTGAATTCAATCTGGCCTCACACACTTACTAGCCGTGTGACTCTGGGCAAGTCACTTTATCCTGTATGCCTCAGTTTCCTCATCCGTAAAAGGAGTTGGAGAAAGACTCAACAAACCACTCTAGTATCCTTGCCAAGAAAACCCCAAATGGGGTCACGAAGAGTTGGACACAATTGAACAGCAACAGTCCAATTATTATTTTATGCAGATTTTCCAGATCTCAGAGGCACTGCACCCCTCACCTCAGTGATATGGAAGGAATATTTGTATACTTCTGAGGCAAGTAATTGGCGTGTACAAGAACAACAGCTAAAAGATGAGGTTTCTATTCAATTGACTCAGAAAAATGAACTACTGTTTCTATTTATCAATGGACTGTTCTAGTGACATTTCAGTGCATATGTTGATTGTAGTTAGCTTGGACCAGTTTTAGGAAGTTGGGGTTCCATTGTTAAATGAGGATGATTCTTACCTAAGGACCTGGTTTTGCTTTTCCTATCATTTTGGAGAGGCATGAGGATGGTAAGAAGACTTGAAACTACATTGTATTAGATTTGAAGGGCTGTTCTGTTAAAAAACAAATAAAGGGGGTCAGACATATTCTGCTTATCCCAGAGAGTAGCTTTTGAACCAACTGGATAGTAGTTAATAATAAAAAATATTTTGCCTCAATATGGAAAAGAATCTTTTGAAAAAAAAAATAGATGTATCCAACAATGGACTAGTTGTTCATTCATTCAGTTGTGTCCAACTCTTTGTGACCTCATGGACCATAACATGCCTTTGGTGCTATAACATCTGATGTTCAACTCAGATTCCCAGCAATAAGGTTATTAGCAAAAGATGAAGTACCCCATCTCAAGCGAGCTCTAGAGACAAAGTGCAGTCATTTGAAAGTGAAACCAAATGGCCTTTTACCAATAGTCTCTCCTAAGTTGAATTTCTACTCATTTTCTAGAGCAATGTTTATTTTTTTTCTGAACATAAGCGTTAATATTTTCTAAATATTTCATGTTTTATGGACCTTGTATCTCTTTTGTATAATTACTCCACAATGACAGATCATAGGCCTTCAATATTGTGTGAAATGGTTTCATCATTTTGTATAAGCCCAAAATTTCATTCATTTATTCTTTCACTCCTGAGGGATAGGGGATATCTCTTCTCCAATGTTAGTGCTCAAGCCTTCACCAACTATGTTTCTCTCTCATTGTAGGTGACAATAAGTAACAAGGCAGTTCAATTTAATCCTCAATATCAATTAGCTTTTCCAAAGGGGTATTTTTTTTCTCCCTTAACCCATCTCAGTCTCTAGAGATAGTGGATTCAAACTTAGCTCTCTTCCTATATAGCATTAGTCTCACAAAGTCCATAAATGGATATGGAATGACTGCCGAATATGTTCTTACCTCAGTTACTTCTGGACTAGGTCTCCCAAATTATAACTTATAGCATTGATGCTGGCATGGCTACAAAATTCAGGTATTTGGACACTGACCTCCTGACCTTCCCAAATGCACAAGATCCAAGTATCTGGTCCCTTCACTCAAAAGGGAAAAAAAGAACAAATGCTAAGACAGGCACAGAATCCAGACCTGTGTTCATGGGCCCCATGCTACCCTCAATGGGGATAGACCAAAGCTTCTCCCCTTAAAGCCTTGTTTCTTACCAGATATAGTTAGCAAAACAAAACAAAACAAAACAACCAAATCCACAACAGTCAGACTAAGGACAAAGGAGCTGAAGAGGAAATGGTGGAGGCTTCTGTCCTTTTTGAATGTGAAAAACCCTCCTATTTACCACGTGATCTAACCAATAGGAATCAGTTTCAGAATGTCTACACTTGCTTTAACATTTTTCCAAGGTACTTCCATCATGGCATTATGACTCTTCCAGGAGCAGGCTCTCCTGTCTCTCCTCCTTGAGAAATTTTCATAAGCTGAACATACTGCAAAGTACATGTGTACTTTCTATATATATTATTTCTCTTCCATTGCAATGTAAGCCTCTTGTGGACAGTTTTTGCTTTCGCTTCTGGTTTTTAGTGCTTTGCACAGTGTCCAGCATATAGAGCTTAAAACATGTTTACTGGCTGATCGATCAGTAGAGGAAATTTCCTTGCTAGTAGTTCCCTCCAACAATGAAATCACAGACTTTGGTGAACACACACACACACACACACACACACACACACACACACACACACACTATGGTTAGGGGATTAACATTTAGGTAAAGTTGGATTTTTGAACTATAATTTACAAGACTTTAAAGACTTATTTTCCTATTCAATTACAACATAATTTATTAGCCCATTGTTGGTTTTCTGATTTAATATATTTGCTCTTCCTACTTAGCTTTTTAAATATGTACCTTAATACGTATGTACTTTGCAGTGTCGGTAATGTTATATGACATCACTGCAGTGTTTCCTGTCTTGCACATTGAATCCTAGGGAATGATAATCACAGTATGAACTTTGATTTTAGAATAACTTTTCATTTGCCTCCCTTGACTGTCTCTAATCATTGTGTACCTTCCTTATTTTGATTACATTGATGCCCTAAGAATTTGAATCTCTGGGAAACTGACCTTGTGGTGAGATGTTTCTTGCCCCTTTTATATTAAAAAAAATTATCATTAACAACAATGAACTAACTCAGTTTTTTTGTTGATTTCTGTAATTTCTTCAAAATAGGTATATTCTGATGTGGGAAGCTCTTGATATGATGAAAATCATCAGATCCGCTGCACTTTATACATTGAGCATCAAGAAGTTAAGTGACTTGCCTATGGTTCAAACAGTACGTATTAGAGCCAAAGCCTGCATTTAAGTCTTACTGACTCTGGGTCCAAGTCTTCATTTGCTATACCATATGACCTCTCAGGGCATATCATCAGGGATATTGTTATACTGGCAAAGGAAATATATTCCCTGAAAAATCTCTGGTTCTTTCACAGTAGAAAGCTGGTGATAAAGCTAAAGTTGGCTAACCTGTTAATATCCCCTGATGCTCAATATATTTAATGAATGATACTTAAAAGAATTATTTTCCTTTAAAACTAAATTTTATTTATTTATTTTTTTAATTGATGATACCAATCCTTAGGCCCTTAGCATGATTTTTTTTTAATAAGAACTCTTAGAAATTACAAAAGCATAAGGAGAGTTCTGTTTATCACTTTGCCAGACTTTCAGGAAACATGTTGATATATTAACATCCCCTCCTGAGGACAGTACCCATTAGTTTGAAAAGTGAGTAGTTGCTGATAATTAATGAATATGAATGGTTTTCCTACTCTCTTGATAAAGCCACTCCCAGCCTGTTGTGGCATCTGTGAATTACGTAGCACATAACACTTTCTCTATAATCTGGCAATGGATGAATCACCTTAACCATGTAGAAACAGTCTAAATCCCTGACTCTAAGCTCCATATCAAGATTTTGGGTTTTGCAAATATGTTCTTTCTCTTAATCAATCATTTCTCAGTTATCAAAGCTTTCCATTATAATGATAAAAATTCTTTACATTTATAAAGTGCTTTGTAACTTAAAACATATATAGCACATATTTATATGACTATTACACATGATATTATGTATCATATATG
This sequence comes from Pseudochirops corinnae, assembly GCA_028646515.1. Taxonomy (NCBI): domain Eukaryota; kingdom Metazoa; phylum Chordata; class Mammalia; order Diprotodontia; family Pseudocheiridae; genus Pseudochirops; species Pseudochirops corinnae. Next base: position 3,551 of record JAQQSV010015932.1, on the reverse strand, counting down.
TATATATATATATAAACATATATATATATAATTTTATTTGATATTTATAACAACTCTATTAGGCAGGTAGAACAGCATTATTTTCATTTGACAGTTGAAGAAAATGAAGCTTTGGAGATTGAGTGAATTGTCCAGGGTCACACAACGAGTAAGTGCCATTGATGTGATTTGGATTCAAATTTTCTTTCTTTGAGTCCAATGCTGGCTTTATTTCTCATTTTCCTTGAATGAGATGCCCTCAGATTGCATGCAGTTAGTGCTCTAAAGTTTATAAAGTACTATTTCCCATTTGAGCCTCAACAACTCTGTGAGGCAGATTGTGCTTCATCCTTCATTTTCAAAGAGGACCAGTGACATCATAGGGTGTTGTCTTGACTTGTACGTGAATTGGATTTAAGTGAGGCAGAGTTGCACAAAGTCATCAGCCTCACTCTCCCAGAGTCATCAAAGTCCAATGGCAGAACAAAAGTCAGGATGATTGGTGATGGCCCAGGAAGCAATAGATGACCTTGATTTTTTCAATGTCTGACCAAGCTCTAAACTTCACAGTACCTGCTTTAGCTGCCTTCATAGCTACTGAAACAGATTATTCTCATCCATACATTCTACTAGGGGAGGTCTTCACATGCTTGGGGTATGACAGGTTTGAGACCAGTCAGTTACTCTCAACCTGGTTTAGACCATCTGCCAAGATGGTTTTACTGGGGTGTGGCTGGGCACATGCTACAGCTCCTTGGAGACACATGTGAGAGTTTGGGGACAGGTGGACACCAAGGGTGGATGAGTAGTGCTGAAAAACTTAAGAATCTTCATCAAATCAATAACCAACCATATCTTCAAAGGAAACTTGATGGAGTATGTTACCAATCTCCTATTAGAGAGGAGATGGTCATGAGCAGAAAGAGACAGACAGAGTGGAGCTAAGATAGTGGAAAGGAAGCAGTAGCCTTTCCAACCTCTTCTAAGAATTCTGACGCTAAAAGATAAAAAGTGAATTTGAACAGATTTAAGAGTGACAGAACCCATTGGGAGACAGAGCGTGGTAGATTCCCAGCCCAGGAAAGTGCCTGCTGAGGTCTGGGCAAGGAGAACGCAGAGCACATAGGAGCTTCACCAGCATGGATCTGACAGCAGAGTAAGGCAGACTGAGAAGAAGCCCCAGCCATCCAGCAGACTCACCCAGCTGTAGGGGTTTGCAGCCGTCTCACCATAGGACAGAGGATCATAGGAACTGGGTAGGAAAAAACTCAGGGCCCACAGCAGGGTCAGCAGCTTTTCCTGGGGCTAACAGCCTGCAGCCTGGATATTTAAAATTACATACACAAACTTCCAGAAGTCAAGATAGAGGAATAAAATTTAGTTGCTCTGATCCCCCCTCCCTGACTCAGAAAAGTCTGGAGTTAAATGCCCCACCCAGAGTAAAATCTGGAATTAGTGGAAATAGCCTCAGGCTTGGGTGTCACTGAAAAAAGGGGAAGGGAGACAGTATAGAGTCTAAGCCCAGGAGGGTGGAGCCAGCAAGCCCTAACAGCAAAAGCCCAGGTGTGCTTTAGCACCACCTGGCCAATCAGCAAACTACAGCCCTGCCCTGCCCTTCTGCTGGCATTCTGCTACTGAGCCTGAGCTGTACCCCAGAGACAGAGGTGGAAACCTGAAGGAGCTAGACAACCCCACCTCCACAGGTTACTCTGTAAGCCTCAGGGTAACTCAGGGGAAACACTGAGAGTCCTGGCCTTGACCTCTGTCTACACACTCAGAGGCTACAGCTCATGAAGTTAACAAGCAAACCCCTACCTCCCAGCCTGAGAAGCTCAATACTTCTGCACCCCAAAAGCAGATATCCACTCTAAAAATTCAGGACATAGGCAACCACAATGGGGAAGAAGGAAAGTGCAAAGACTAGGACCATCAAATCCTTTTACAGTGAGCAAGAACAACCAAACTCAGAAGGCAACGTGAACTCTATACACACACTGGAGACCACAGAAAGAAATGTGAATTGGTCTCAAGCCTAAAAAGCATTGTTGGAGGATCTCAACAGGGATTTTAAAAACAAAATTAGAGAGGTAGGAGATAAATTTAAATCTGCAGTGACCAAATTGGAAAAAAATCTCACTGAAGAAAACAAATCTTTAAAAAGTAAAATTTGAGAATTAGGACAGGAGTTCCAAAATCTAACTGGAGAAAATATCTCCCTAAAAATGAAAACTGAACATATGCAAAAGGAGCTCCAAAAACTAACTGAGGAAGATAATTCACTAAAAATTAGAATCAGTCAAATTGAAGCCAAGGACTCTATGACGCAACAAGAATCAGTCAAACAAAACGTAAAGATTGAAAAATTAGAAGAAAGTGCAAAATATCTCACTGGAAAAACAACTGACCTAGAAAACAGATGCAGGAGAGATAACCTAAGAATTATTAGCCTACCAGAAAGCCATGATGAAAAAATCAGCCTGGACAGCATCTTCCAAGAGATTGTCAAAGAAAACTGTTCTGAGGTCCTAGAATCAGAAGGGGAAATAGCTATTGAAAGAATTCACTGATCTCCTCCTGAAAGAGATCCCAAGTTGAAAACTCCAAGAAATATAGTAGCCAAATTCCAGAGCTACAAGGTCAAGGAGAATATATTGCATGCAGCCAAAAAGAAACAATTCAAATATTGTGGAACTACAGTCAAGATTACACAGGATTTAGCAGCTGCTACATTAAAAGATCAGAGGGATTGGAATGCGATATTTTAACTACCTGGCAAGACTGAGCATATTCTTTCAGACAAGGAGATGGTCATTTAATGAAATAAAGGACTTCCAGACTTTCTTTATCAAAAAGCCTGAGCTCAATGGAAAATTCGATCTTCATTTACAAGACCCAAGAAAGACATAAAAAGGTAAACAAGGAAAATATACACTCACACATACACATGCACACACAGATGCTCACACATGCACGTAACTTGGGACTCAATAAGAGCAAATTGTTTACATTCCTTTATGAGAAGCAGATACATGTCAATACTGAAATTTGTATAAGTACTGTGACACTTAAAAGGGATGTACATAGAAAGAGGGTGTGGGTATAAGTGAACTAATATGAAGATTAAAAAAAAAAAACCCTATTAAGGGGAAGAAAGGGATTGTAATGGGAGAAAAGAAAAGGTAGAGGAAGAAGATGATAAATTATGACACAAGAAGAAGCATAAAAACATACTAAAGTGGAGGGGAGGGGAGGAAGGAGATGGGCATTATATGATCATTACTCTCATTGATTCTGATTTAAAGAGGGATCAATACAAACAGTTAAGTTTAGATTCTAACAAAAAAAGACACAAAAACTCATAACAATAGAGGGAAAAGAGGAAGAGAGAGGAGCAATGTATGAAATTTACTAGCATTGGTTTGGGTTCAAGGAGGGAATAACATACCTTGTTAAGAATAAAAATCTATTGTGCCCTACAGGCAGTAGGACAGATAAGGGGGGAGGGGTGTAAGAAGGGGGAGGGTGGTCAGTAGGGAGGGAAAGAGTAGCAAGGGGAAAGGGTAGGTAAAGAG
>JAQQSV010015930.1:0-11961 GCA_028646515.1 Pseudochirops corinnae | reverse complement strand
GAACAGTAAGAGAGGAGACAGGGAGAGACAAAATGGGGTTAATCCTCTCATATGGAAGAGGCATGGGATAACTGTTACAATGGAGGGGAAGAACAGGAAGGCAAAAGGGAATGGGTCAACCTTACTCTCATTGAATTTGGCTTAGGGAAGGAATGACATACACTTAAATTGGGTATCTTGGCCTACAGGAGAGTAGGGGGGAAGAGGGTCAGAGGGGGTAGGATGGAGGGGAGGGTAGGTTCGGGGTTGGGAGGGTTGTTAGAAGCATACACTTTTTTAAAGGGACAGGGACAAAGTAGAGAATAGAACAAGTGGGGTGTGGAATAGGAAGGAGGGAAATATACAGGTACTGGAGTAGGGAGATCCATCTTGTCCAACCAGAAAGTCAGAGGGGTGATGGGGGAAGATATAGGAGAGAGCTAATTGGGGGAGGGAGTATACAGTGGGATCGATATTTTGGGGTGGTGGGTAGGGGAAAGACGGGGAGAAAATTTGTAAATCAAAATCTCATGGAAAGGAATGATGTAAACTAAAAATAAACAAAAGTTTAAAAAAAACAAATTATGTGGTAAATAAATTCAAATGATGAATATGTAATAAAAAAAAGAAAATTTGACATTCAAATACAAGAAGCTTGAGAAGGTGAACATGGAAAAGAAATCATAAGGAACTTATCAAAGTTGAACTATTTACATGCCAACATGGAAAAATGATAATTGTAACTTAAGAAACTTTTCTCAGTATGAGAGTAGTTGAAGGGAATATAAATGTATATATATGTATACATACACATATGTCTATATAGTGGGGTATATATGCATATGAATACATATGTGAGTGTATGTATATATGTGTACATAGACATAGGGCACAGGATCAATTGAATACGATAGGATAATATTTTAAAAGTTTAAATTGAGAGGTGGAAGAGGAATAGTATGAGAGGAAAAAGGGAGAGAAAGAATGGGATTAATTATCTCATATAAAAGAGGCAAGAGATAATTGTTACAATGGAGGGAAAGAACAGGAAGGCAAAAAGGGAATGGGTCAACCTTACTCTCATTCAATTTGGCTTGGGGAGGGAATGACATGCACTCTAGATCAGGTATCTTGCCCTACAGGAGAGTAGGGAGGATGAGGATGAGAGGGGGGATGATGGAGGGAAGGGCAAGGTGGGGATGGTTGTTAGAAGCACACACTTCTGTAAAGAGACAGGAAAAAGTATAGAACAGAACAAGGCAGGGTGGGATAGGAAGGAGAGAAATATAGTCAGTCTTTGACAATATATCCGTTGTAGAGATGTTCTGCATAATTACACATGTACAGCCTGTATTGAATTGCATGTCTTTCCAGTGGGAGTGGGTGACAAGGGAGGAAGGGAAAGAATCTAGAATTTTATGTTCTATAATCAAGTGTTAAATATATATATGTATGTATATGCAGGCACTGGGATAGGGAGATCTATCTTGCCCTACCAGAAAGTCAGAGGGATGATGGGGGAGGACATAGGAGAGAACAGATTGTTGGAGGCTGTATACTGTAGGAATGCTGTTTTGGAGTTGTGGGTAGGGGAAAGATGGGGAGAAAATTTGTAACTCAACATCTCATGGAAATGAATGATGTAAATTAAAAATAAACAAAGTTAATTAAAAAAGAAAAAAAGAGAATTTATTCTCTAACGCAGTCAAGCTCCCTCTCGCCACTGTCCCTTCTCCCATTGGCTGAAAAGTGGACTTACAGTCTGGGAGTGAAATCTCCTCCAATGATAAGGAACAAGGAAATAAGGGACAGCCAATCCAAATGTACCTATCATTATTTGGAAAATGTCAAAGTGAAGAAGGGGGAAGGACTCTAAGAGATTCCTAAAATTTCTTAAGGGCTTAAGGCTGATTGACAGCAAGGGAAGGGGGAGAAGGATCCTAGGTTGTGAAATTTCTTAGGAAACCCAGGACTCGGGTGTGTCCACTCTTACAAAAGTTTGTCTCTGGTTTCGAGATAGTTTCTGTCTCTTCTCCTCTTTTTGAGGAGTCTTCACAGAGGGTGCAGAGAGAGAGTGTACCTGACTCACTTGAAATCCTTTCCAGGGCATCTCATATGCAGCATTTGCCATTTAAACCTCTTGGTCCTAATATTTTTCAGTCTCCACTCATCACCTACAGATTTTCTTGATTTCTTTTTCTCGTCTTCTTGTTGTTATTGCTTTCTGTTATCCTTTTGTCAAGGAGATGAGTGCTGCTGAAGAGTGATCTCAGCCTTACCAACATATGTTTAGTTTCTCTTCTGCTTCAGAGAGACTTCCCCTATCCCCCAACTCAGGGATAAAAGAATGTTTTCCCATACTTAAAACTTATTTTGGCTATCTCTTAGGATGACCCTTGAGCCCCTATTATTCTAAAGGCATCACAGAGGACCCTTTTTACCTAGCCCCTCCTATCACAGTCACACAGAGATCTTCCTATCTCTCATTGAAGGAGAACTACCATAACATGCACTAATAGGCATAGTGTCTAAAATACCAATATCAAAAATATGGGTCTAGTATACCCAATATGGTTTTGTCCAAAGGTTTAGAAGTCTCTCTCTGGTCCATGGTTGCTCCTACTTCTTTTTTTTTTTTTTTTAAATTTCCTCAGCCTGATCCCAGCATCAGGAATAGTGGCAAATTAGATGAACTGAAGTTTCACAACAAGAATGAAGCCTACAACTTGCCCTGTACTACTGTATTGCTACCACTGTGACAACTGACAACAACAACTTTTACCATTTATATAGGGCTTTAAAGTTTGTGAAGTGCTTTTCTTATATCATTTAATTTGATCCTTAAAACAACCATGCGAAGTTGGTGCTGTTAGTAGTTCCATTTTACAAATGAGATAACTGAGGCTGAGAAAGGTTAAGTGTCTTGTTCAGGGTCTTGCATATTCCCCAGAGAAGCTGGGAAATCTTACTACTGATGGTGAGGTGATATAAAAATATACCCTTATAATCTATTTCAAAATGTAGAAACTGATTCAGCCAAGGCTATCCTTTTTCCAATAAGAGAAATAGATGCTCTAAATGATGTAGCATCTTTTAGTTTATTTATGCTAAGGAAGTTTATATTCCTGATCTTATAGATAGATGATAGATAGATAGATAGATAGATAGATAGATAGATAGATAGATATGCAGATAGATAGATACACAGATATATAGGTACATAGATACATACACATCACAGAAAAGGGGACCGTTTATGGAACATTAAACTAAATATTAAAAAAAAAATTCAACCACTCTAGGTGACTCTTGTTAAGGTTAGAATGAGTCCCTCAAGTGATTCATGAAAAAAAAAAGCCAAAAGATGAAAAATGGCAGGTCATGCTCTGGGTGAACTATAAAAGTCAATTCAGTGACAACAAGAGATAGACTTAAAGATGCTCCTAGACCCTGATAAGAAAAGTAGAAGACTCAAAGAACTGGCAGAAAGGGAAGTTGTAAGAAGCCATGTGGAGCTGGGAAAGTACAAGCACAAGGAGAAAGACAACTTCTACAAATAGAGGAGATGATAGGATCCTGGCAATTGCTAGGGAAAATCCCTTCCATCTAACCCTCCTGAACTCCACCTCTACAGATCCCAAGGTGGTAATCCTTTCTTTTCTCCCTTAGAATTCCTGGGAACTTAAAGAGTTTTCTTCTGCCCTAGGAGAAGTTTCTATATCTTTCTCTGATTTAAACATTTACTTTGTCTTTTAAGACAGTGTCCACAGCCCTCATTTGTTAATCAGATTATGTCTTTTTGGGACTCCAACAGGGAGTAGGCAACATTCTCAGAGAAGATTTGGAGATAAATCTAACCCTGAGGCCTGTTGCCCATGAGTACCTTTTCAGGCTTTCTCATCATATAAGCAGTGCTTCCATCCCTAGGGTTTCTATTGGAGGAATTCTTCTCTAGAAACTCCATTTGAGGAAGAATCCACCATGGCTATGCTTGACTTCAAATCTGGCTAAGGTTTAGGCTAAAGGCATGACTCTCCAGATGCCCTTGCTCCTCACAGGTCACCTCCCATCCCTTTTAGTTCTCTTTTAAGCATGGTCTTCCCTTGGTTCAAATGTAAGCTACTTGAGGGTAGTTACTGTTTTACTTTTTGCTTGTATTGTTATTCCCAGGGTTTAGAACTGTGTCTAACCAATAGAGTGCTTAATGAATGCCTATATATATGTACATCTCTCTCTCTCTCTCTCTCTCTCTCTCTCTCTCTCTCTCTCTCTCTCTCTCTCTCTCTTTCTCTCTTTCTGTCTCTACATCTAGCTAGCAAGCCACTGGGGGCTTAGAGCTAATAAAAGGATAAAAAGAATTACAGATCCTTTAACGCTATTTCCTAGAAGAAAGAAGATTTATACTGGGAAATCAATCTGAGAAATTAGTAGATAGTAATGTGAAGAGTAAATAGGAGTTATGAAACCACCCTAATCACCACATCACTCCATCACTGTTATACTATGAGGATTTCCACATTAGAACATTCAAAATGTTCTAAATGTTAAGTGGCACTATCTCCCAAATGTCAGAGCCTCATTTCATTGACCCTAGGATACAGAAGAATTATGACTTTGGAGCCTTAGAGAATGAGGAAGCTGGTAATGTGGCCTGTCCTGTGCCATTTTGTGGCTCCCAGAGCTTAACTTAGTAGTAAATGCCTGGAGTTAGCCAAGTTGTCTGCTTAAGGCTCAGGCCATCTTTGGTAACTTAGGCAACGTATCTGGAGAGGGAAAGCTGTCTCAGATGCAGTGTTGGTGGTACTTTTAATGATCTCACTAGCATATTCTTTATGATCTTATTCTTATTCTCCATATCAATTTAAATTCATTTAATATTCATATCATTCAAACACATTTAATTACCCTCATTTGGGTATTTGTTTAATTCAACAGCATTAAGGAGGAAAGTAGATCCCCATATAACTTCAGTGGGATCAATGGCAGCTTTATGTACCCATGGTCTTAATAGCAAAACTATACATTTTTTCTCCCCAAACCTCAATCTCTAACATTGTTCAAACAATTAATCAGTCAATCAATAAGAGTCTACTTATTAATGTGCTAGGCACTGAACTTCATCCTGAGAATATAAAAACAAAAGTAATATAATCCCTTTTCTCAAAGAATTTGGAATCTAATTGAGGGAGAAAACACATTAATATATTGATATATACAAAATAGACTCAAAGTAATTTGGGGGATGGGTGTGACTCTAGCTGCTGAGGGTTCAAGAAAGGCTTCATCTAGAAGGTGTTGTTTGAGTTGAACCTTAAAAGAAACTAGGGATTTTCTTTTTTTCCCCTTATTTTTAGCTTTTCAGAGGGGGAGGGCAGAGCAGTTGGGGTTAAGTGACTTGCCCAAGGTCACACAGTTAGTAAGTGTTAAGTGTCTGAGGCCAGATTTGAACTCAAGTCCTCCTGACTTCAGGACCAGTGCTCTAATCACTGTGCCACCTAGCCACCCCTGAAACTAGGGATTTTCAATGATGGAGAAGGAGGAGAGGCAGATATGCATTTCACATACGGAGTAGTCAATGAAAAAAGTTGGGAAATGGAGTATTTTTCAGGAAGAATAAAGAGGGAAAAGACCAGTTTGGCTTTAGCATAGTATATATAAAGGGGATTAATGTGTAATAAGGCTAGACAGGTTGGTTGGAACCAGGTTATGAAGGACTTTAAATATCAAACAGAGGAGATAATAAATCCCAAGAAAAAGTATGTCAGATTTAGTGCTAGAAAGGATCTCAGGGATCACTGAGTGCAATGTGTTCATTTTACAGATGAAGAAACTGGACTGGTGCCTAAGGCATTATACATTCTTCCCAGGCCTTGGGCTCTAAGGGACTGACTAGGCTACAGGGCATCAATGATTTGCAGCATATATGTTGCCCTTATTTATGGAATACTGGAATAGGTATGTGCCAAATGTAATAAACCTGTTGTTATTGTTGTTGTTGTTTTTGATGAATCCTATATTAATTGGTATCGAGGAGGCAATGCTTCTTCAAACCTGATGAACTTTCTTATTCCTATTAGATTGTTGCTGTGATTGACTTAGCTGTATGCAAAATGAATAGGAACCTTAAGATCTATACCTGTCAATATATATTCTTGATGAGTCTTGTTTAAACTTAAGAAAAAAAGGATTTTTTTTAAAAATCTACTTTTATTATTTCTAGATCTTGACCTCACAATTGGAACCAGTACTCCTCTGACCTTGAAAACCTAAAGAGGTTAAATGGTATGTTTGAGGTCATAAGTAGCAGAGCTAGAGTTCATATTAGTAAATACTCATTTCTATAAAAATCTTAGTGAGGATAGTCTATACATATATTAAATGTGACCTTAAAATATAGAAAGGAAATAGGTTTTCACAGATGATTTTCTACAATGGGCCATTTCTTCAATCGCACAATGATTGTGAGCTTTAATGAATATAGCATCTCAGTTTTTAAAAATTATTATTATAAAGTCAGTTTTGACGTGGTAGAGCAAAACGTAGTCTTAAAGTCTCTCTACAAAAAAGGTGTTTCCCATGGATATGCTAAGATCATATGAAACTCAGTGGCAGATGAAACCACAGAGGTAACTCTTTTCTACAATCTGCTCACTATCCTATAATTTTATGCTTCCTGTTGGGAGAAGCATAGCATAGGGAAAGAGATACTCACCAAAGGTGGTTACCCAGGTTATAAAGGTTATCCTGCAAAATGGCCAAATAGAAGATTGATTTTCCTTGGAGGATACTCTCTGGATGCTCCTTTCAACAGATGGCAGTGTGCTGATTGCATGGAGGTCTGGAACACTATTTGGTCTCTTTAGTGAGATCTATGGTCACTCAAAAGAGAGAGGCCTGGCCATCTGTACTGGAGAAAAAATTAAGCTAAAGAATGGACATTGTCCAGAGTATGGCATGTGGTTGGATAGACAGTTCAATGAGTTAGTACACTAGTAAATATCTTTTGGACAGACCCTGAAAATGAATCATGAGTTAGACCTCAAATTGAACAGGAGGAGAAGAGCAGGTTGGATTGCATTTGGAAAATTACATGGCCCTCTCAATGATTCTAACCTTCTCACTGCCATATAAAGACTCATGTTTTTTTTTTTTCTTTAAACACCAAATTCTCTCAGTATTATTTCTGTCCTATGAATCATGGAACACCACAATTTAAGAAGAATTAGGATTCCAGGAAACCCAAGAGGAAATAGAAAGACGCATCACAGGTTTAAGTAGAATGTAGCATGGTATAAATACTAGAAAAATAGCATGAAAGTCATAATCAAGGAGATATGACAAATTGAGAGGAGAGTTGACCATGTACCAAGCATAGAGCAAACAGATAGACAGCTTTAGTGTTTCATTGGTATCCACAAAATAGAAAAAAGAATCACATTGAGACTGCTAGGGTATTGAGTAGACCTACAATTTAGGATTCATAAAAATTTATGGGTAAAATCAATTAGAGTGAAAAGACATGGATCAGTGGATTCAGAAACCTTGGAGTTAAGATGTGTTCTATCCAAATGTCAAAAAAAAAATGGGAGAACCTCTTCAAGAAGATGATTGTCTATTAGCACAATACCATTATTTAGTAAAGATTTGTTCCACTGGGGCAACTAGGTGGCACAATGAGTAGAGTACCATCCCTGGAGTCAGAGGACCTGAGTTCAAAACTGGCCTCAGACACTTGACTCTTAACTAGCTGTGTGACCTTGGGCAAGTCACTTAACCCCAATTGCCTTACCTTCCCCTGCCCCCCCCAAAAAGAGATCTGTTCCATAAAGTCCTTCTATATACACCTTCTAGTGAATTGTGTTACATGTCAGTTTCCCAAGATAAACCATTGTTGACTCATCTCACAAATAGGGACTTAGAACGGATGATAACTAAAAGTCTTAATTTTGTGTTCTAACACTGAGCACACCATAGATTTGGTATACTAATTATATCATCTTATCGGTAAAGAAACTGAGGACCAAAGTAATGGAGTGACCTGCTCCAAATTGCAGAGGGAATAAGAGGTAGAGCTAGGATTTTAACACAGGTCATCTAACCCTCAACTCAGCGTTCTTTTGTACTATATCACATTTCTTCCTTGGTCCCATTCTGTAGAATAAGAAAATGAGGCAAAAAATAAGAAATAATTTGCTAATTTTATGCAATAAGTCAGGGAAAGAACAAGGTCTCAAGATCACAACTCTTTGCCCTTATTCTAAAGCTTTTCCAGTGGCATCTGCTTCCTTCTTCCACCTGTAAGGTCTAACATTCAGTTTTCCACATTCAAAGTTTCTTCACATTCTAACATTCTTTTTTTCTGTAAGTTTCTGTACAATGAGCAAATATATTATACGCTTTCAGATAACCAAAAACCTAAAAGTTTGCATAGGAAGGAAAAGACTGATCTTGAAAGGATAGAATGATGATTCAAATCCAATAATATTGCTTATAAAGAAATTTAGTTTTTCATAGGGAGCTCACAGTATGAAAACACCATCTACCAATGTATAGCAACAATTTCTCTGTAACTTATAGTGTTAGAGAAATGTCTGGGCCCTTGAAAGTTTGTGGCTTGAGTAAATATATCCTTATTAAATTTCAAGTCTTACACATGGTTAAAAAAATATCAATGGTACCACTATGAGATTGAGGGAACATGACTAATTCATGTGAAAAAGACCTAGGAGTTTTAGTGATCCTTTGTTGCATCAATAACATCACAATGACTAAGGAAAGGGAGGTTATAGTCCCATGGAATCTTGACAATCAACAATAGCAAACAAGGATTTCTTAAGCACTTACTTCTGGCACTGTTCTATGCTAAGGATATACTTAAAAGGAAAAAAAAAAAGGTAGTCCCTGTTGTCAAGTGTCAAGGAGTTTACCTTCTAATGAGGGAAGAAAACATATAAAAGAAAGCCAAAAAGCAGGGGTAAGGGGAAGGTATTTGTGCAGGCATAGTGGTCAATCAGTAAATAAATATTTCTTTAGTGCTTACTAGGCATGAAACATTATGCTAAGTCTGAAGAGTCAAAAGCAGAGATGGGAAGGAAGTGAAGACAGTTGTCCCGGTAGACCCAATTTCAAGTACAGTGTCTAGTTCTGGTTACTTTATTTCAGAAAGAACATTGACAAACTGGATAACATCCAGAGGGTGTACAGAGATCAGAATAGTGAGGAGACTTTAAAGCATGACATATAAGCATCAGCTGAAGAAAATGAAGATATGTAGTCTGGATAAGTAGGGATCATGGGAAAGTCATAACAGTCATCTTTGAAAATTTGAAGGGGAATCATATGGAAGAGAGATTTTAGTTTTGCAGCTAGGCCTCCTTGGCATTGGGAACAATGGGTGGAAGACAGATTTTGGTTCCATAGAAGAAAAAGCTTTCTAACAATGAAATCTGTTCAAAAGTGGAATGAGCTATCTTGATATAGATGGTGAATTTTCGATCACTATAGGTATTTAAATGGATGTTGGATAAATGTTTCATGAAGTATTACATGGTGTAGTATAGAGAGAGTACTCAATTTGGAGTCTGGATGGCTTATGCCTTTTTTAGTGTGACCATGAATTTCCCATTTAACTTCACTGAGTTCAGTTTCAAAATCTATAAAATGGGTAAAACAATACCTACGGTACTTACATTACAGGGTTGTTGTGAAGCTCAAAAAAGATAATGTAAGTGTAACTTTAGTGACATAGGGGATTACTGACCAATTGAGGTCAGTTCTTGAAGAAGGAACAGATATTTTATACCTGATTCAATTCCTTATAGCATACACCTATATCTCTTGCCTGCTTTCAAAACAATCATGTCCAAACTTTCTGAGCCCATTTCTGGCCATGAGTGATTTAGGGTTTAGTGTGTGTATCAACAATGCAGTATTCACAATGCCTACAGTCACTATAAATATACTGATATGGTTATTAATCACAAAATGTAACAGGCTCTCTACCTGGGAAACATGGCTAGAACATTTATTCAAATACCAGAAACCTTAATCCCAAAACCAGAACGTCAAAGTCATCACAGTAGTTATGAAGTTGGCACATGTAGTTAATGTAGTAAACACCCACATTCTCAAGCCTTCAAAACAGGACAACCTACCTCAGGCAAATATCCTCCTCTCGCCACTCACGGCAACTACTCAGTGTCCACACAGCTTGTACCCAGCAGCTCTGGCCCCCTGCAGCTCCTGTCCCTTTGAATTCTGGTTTTTAGACACTCCCCTTTACCTTCCCCTCCATTGTAAAAGTTTTTTTCTTGCTTCTTTTATGTGAGATAATTAATCCAATTCTATCTCTTCCTTTCTCCTTCTCCCAGTACATTCCTCTCTCACCCCTTAATTTTATTTTTTTTATATATCATTCCTTCATATTCAACTCACTCTGTACCCTGTGGGGGGGGAGAGAGAGAGAGAGAGAGAGAGAGAGAGAGAGAGAGAGAGAGATTTCCTTTAACTACTCTGATACTGATAAAGGGTTACAAATGGGTTACAAATATCATCTTTCCATACAGGAATGTAACACTTTAACTTTTATAAATCCCTTATGATTTCTCTTTGCTGTTTACTTTTTCATACTTCTCTTGAGTTTTGTATTTGAAAGTCAAATTTTTTATTCAGCTCTGGTCTTTTCATCAAGAATGCTTGAAAGTCCTCTATTTCATTGAATATCCCTGTTTTGCCCTGAAGTATTGTACTCAATTTTGCTGGGTAGGTGGTTCTTGTTTTTAATCCTAACTCCTTTGACCTCCAGAATATCATATTTCAAACCCTTTGGTCCTTAATGTGGAAGCTGCTACATCTTGTGTTATCCTGATTGTGTTTCCACAGTATTTGAATTGTTTCTTCCTGGCTGCTTGAAATGTTTTCTCCTTTACCTAGGAACTCTGAAATTTGGCTATGATACTCATAGGAGTTTTCCTTTTGGGATCTCTTTCAGGAGATGATTAGTAAATTCTTTCCATTTCTATTTCCCCCCCTGTTCCTAAAATATCAGGACAGCTTTCCTGATAATTTCTTGAAAGATGATAGCTAGGCTTTTTTTTTTTTTTTCATCAAGGGTTTCAAGTAGTATAATAATTTTTAAATTATCTCTCCTGGATCTATTTTCCAGGTCAGTGGTTTTTCAAATGAGATGTTTCACATTGTCTTCTATTTTTTCCCTTCTTTTGGTTTTGTTTTATAATTTCTTGATTTCTCATAAATCATTAACTTTCATTTGCTCCATTCTAATTTTGAAGGAATTATTTTCTTCAGTGAGTTTTTGGACCTCCTTTTCCATATAGCCAATTTTGTTTTTTAAGGCATTCTTCTCCTCATTGCTTTTTTGAATCTCTTTTGCCATTTGAGTGAGTTTATTTTTTTAAGATGTTATTTTCTTCAGCATATTTGGGGTCTCCTTTACTAAGCTGTTGACTACTTTTTCACAATTTTCCTGTATCACTCTCATTTCTCCTCCCAATTTTTCCTCTGCTTTTCTTACTTGGTTTTCAAACCACTTTTTAAAGCTCTTCTATGAACTGAGACCAATTCATCTTTTTCTTGAAGGCTTTGGATGTAGGAGCTTTGATTTTGTGATCTTCTTTGCAGTGTATGTTTTGATCTTCCTCGTCACCTGTAATAGTAATTGGTTTAGCAGGATGCTTAACACTTAGTACTAAGTGGAGGGACAGTACTAAGTGCTAAGTGTGGAAGGTGCAAACTCTGTCCCATTGTTGAGAAGGCATGAACTTCCCTGTTGATGTAGAAGAAGGGGATTGGCTGAGCCCCTGTTGATGTGGAAGAAGGGGGTTGGCTGAGGTGTGTACATAATCAAGAATTCCAGAGACAGACAGACAGAATTGGAATGTTGCTCTGGGTGAAGGAAGAATTGTGGAGACTGAAGCTGGCTGAGAGAGAGAGACAAAGAGAGAGAGAATTGGAACACTGCCC
>JAQQSV010015929.1:0-11961 GCA_028646515.1 Pseudochirops corinnae | reverse complement strand
ATTGTGATTCCTCTGCATCTTGCCAGCCAATTACTTGACTTTTGAGTTCTTTGCCAAGGTACAACTTTGCTTCCAGATAGGAGAGAGCTATGTCCCAAATTTCTGGGGTTTTTACAAATGTTGTCAGAGTTATGAAGAGGGTACCCTCTCTACAGGCACCTCAAGCACACTGGCCACATACCACAGGACTACCACCCAAGACAGCAGTCTAGATCTGAACAAAGCAAGATCAGTTACCCTCTGAATGGTCACTTCATCTCTCTATGATCTGCATGCAAGGAGCTCCAGAGGCAGCTTTGCAGCAGTAGCTCCAGCCACACACCTTGGCCACCTCTCACCCCTGGGGCAGGGGCTAAACCATGCTCTTCTGTTACCCAGTTCCAACAGACTTCCCCACTGACCTTTTACTTTTTCTTTGGTGTTTATGGGTTGAGAAATCTGGAAACCACCACAGCTGCTGGTGATTCATTCTCCTTAAGTCTGCTCTGGCCAGTCTGGGCTGCTGGTCAAGGCTGCCCTGGGTCTCAGACCTCAGGCTCACATGGGATTGGGGTCAGCTCCCAGCTTGGTGCAATAAACCTTTCCTGTCAGCCTGCCAGGCTGCCTTCAGCAGGAGATTTGTTTCTCTCTGTCTCTTTATGAGTTGTGTAGCTCTAAAATTTGTTTAGAGTCATCTTTTACTGGTATTGGAGGTGGTTGGAGCTGGAGCTCATGCCAAGTTCTTGCCTCTACTCCACCATCTTCCAAACTATTAGTTTTCTTAAGGAACAGATTTGATCATCCCATTTCCTTGCTTCCAAAAATTCAGTGGCTCTCTGTTGCAATAGAATAAAATGTAAACTCCTTCACTTGGCATTTAAAGCCCTCCATAGCCTGGTGCCAACCTATCTTTCCCATTACATATCTTCACAATTTCTACATTCTATCTAAACTGGATTACTAGCTTTTTCTGGATTTTGTCTTATACTAGCCTATGTATATGAATCCCTGATATGTATCCTCTGTGCCTGAAATTAATTTAAATGCTCTCTCAGTTTAGATGCCACCTCCTCTATGATACCCTCTGTTGAAAGAAATCTCTCTTCAGATTTTCGAAAGCAGTTTTTCTGTATTCCTCCTTTCTACTTCTACATTCTAACTTCTTTCATAAATATTTTTATCTTATCCCTGTTAACTATTATCCCATGTTTTTCCTCCCTTTTGTGGTTAAGTTCCTTGAGAAAGCCACCTACAATTGATGGGTCTATTTCCTCTCAATTTTTTCTTAACTCTGTGTTCCAACCTCATCATTCAAATGCTGTCTCCAAAGTTATCAGTAATCTCTCAAATGACATATCTGAGGTCCTTTTTCCAGTCTTAATCCTTGTCAACCTCTCTGTGTATACACACACACAGATATATATATACATACACACATATACACATGCACAGGCATATGTCTGTGTATATATACATATGCATATGTACACATACATGTATACACATATACATATTTGTGTGTATATATACATATACATACACACACACACACACACACACATATATATCACCTACTTTCTTCTGACACTGCCACCACTTCATGTCTAGACTATCATAACAGCCTGCTTGTTGGTCTCCTTGCCTCATCTCTTCCCATTTCAGTCCATCCTTTACTCAGCTGTCAAAGTGATCTTTCCAAGGCACTAATTTGACCATATCATCTTCATATCCTCTGAATTTGATAAACTAGGAAATCTCCATTTCCTCCAAGATCAATGGAAAATCTTCTCTTTGGCTTTTAAAGCCCTTAGTAAGCTGTCCCATTCCTATCTTTCTAGTCTGTTTACACTTTAATCCTCTCCCTAGATTTTTTGATTCAGTGATATTCTGGAACCTAGATGACTAGAGAAGCTTTGATCTTCTAATTTAAAGGAATTTCAAAGGGCTGAGTGAGCATATTTTTGATGGAGCCATGTGAGTACCTGAATCATACTATATAGTTGACCTCCTGTACTACCCACTTGTAAAACTTGGCTGTAAGAGAATGATCCATACACACATATCTATGCATATGCATACCCATACATAGAAGTATATTGTTATTATATAGGGTGTATGTTATGTATACGTACATACATACACACATACAAAACGATTTTTGGATAGCCTGTCTGAAATGATGTTAAACTCATTCCCTAGGCTATTTCTACCTGACAGTAAATACATATTTGTGGAAGAATTTAGCTCAAATATATGGACATGAGTATGACTGTTTTTGTTTTATTTTTTAATGTGGAGACAGTTTCTGGCCTAGAGTGTTACATCAAAATATGTGCTTTACATTGACAAGTTGTACCACGTTGAGAGGAGCTATGCACAGCAAAGACCTCCTACTTGGCTGTCCGTGGATCATACCTGGTCAGATTCACCGTCTGCAAAAAGAAGAGAAAACTATTTCATGTAAATCAATAGAGTATTCTATTCAGATTCAGATTCACCTATTATTATAATTTTGAATGAATGTCATGAAAGGTAAAGCCCAGATAAAATTTCCAAATTAAAAATCAATTTACCTTTTTTTCCCCTTTCTATCCTTATGCAAAGGGCAAATGCTGTGGGACTGATAACTGAAATTTTGAGCTTAAACTTTGTCATGTAGATCAAACTATACTAAATAGTTTCAACCTATTGATTTATGCATTTATTTCCTCAGTTATTCCACTGGATGACTTCACTTTAATCACCTTAACTATTCATTAGAAAATTGGAGAGTCATAATGAGTACCCATTTGTACTCTAGCACATCACTAAATGGATAGATGCATTGCTGTTGTTTTGTTGGATTTCCTTTTTTGCACTCTTTGTTGTATATGATATTGACACTGCTGGAGGTGTGATGACATAAGCAAATCTATGGTTTTGATACATTTTGGTAAATCCTATATTCTTCTAAATCACAAGCATTCATGTAATAGTGATCTTATTTGATAAGAAGGATCTTCGTCTTATTGACAGAGAAACCAATTCAATTCAATGAGCATTTCTATAGTTGACATTTGAATATGTGGTGTTTAAAGTTTATAAAGTACTTTATCCATGACATCTCATTTGTAATAGCCTAATAGTTGCTACTAAAATCTCCCATTTTCACTTGAGGGTATTATGGATCATAAAGAGTAAGTGACTAGCCCAGTATCTCACAGCTAACAAGAGTCTAGAGTGGGCTCTGAAACTTGTAATTCTTGACTTGAAGTCCAGAATTCCCTCCATTATAGCATACTGCATGTCAAGGTTCCATCCAGCACTATGCTAGGATATAGTGATATAAAGATAAAAGCAAAACAGTCCCTTCCATCAAAGACCTTGTTGTATAAGGACAACACTGAATCTAATGTTTTAAGGAAGATATTTCAATGGGTGACAAGTAAAATTTCAAGATTTTTTTTTTAAAGGAAATCTGATACCTATAAAAGGGTTAAAGCCATGCAGTGTAGTAAAGTGTAGTGCAATGTTTTGAGCATATTAGATGATTGATAAGTGCTTAATTGAATTGAGGTGACAACAGTGAACTAGTCATAATTTATTTACTAAATGAATGAATAATTAAGAAAATAAATCTTTATTTTTCTCAAATATGTATGTGTGTGTATATATGTGTGTGTGTATATATATACATATATATAGATATGTTTACCACTAGCTTGAGGGTTGGGAGTAGTAAATATGGGCATCCCTCTGCTGCTGATTTTTCTTTTTTAAGTCTCTGTTCTGTCTTTCTAGACATATGTTTACTGGGTTATTTCCATTCCACTTTATTAAAACATATCCTCTAATTGGTACATGCAGAGACACTAATCATCTTTTTTTTGGAGGGGGAAGTCAGGGCGATCAGGGTTAAGTGACTTGCCCAAGGTGACATGGCTAGTAAGTGTTAAGTGTCTGAGGCAAGATTTGAAGTCAGGTCCTCCTGACTCCAGGGCCAGTGTTCTATTCACTGTGCCACCTAGCTGCCTCAGAGACAGTAATTATAACAACTAGTTTGCATACAGTTTGTGTCTTTCTGTTAAATAAGATACTTATCTTTATTTCTTTGTGCTTGTTTTGAAGGCACTTCTTTAGAAATTAGCCACTAACGTTCAAGGATAATACTTACATAATTAAAACAAGTTTTTGCTCTTAAACTGCTGAGCATTCCCCCCAAGTACCATAAGTACTTGTCAAAGATTTGTAAGATATCTCGCTTGAAAGAGCAATATTTAATGGTGAAGCACCTATAGAACATTAGTGACAAGAATGAACTAGAAATACACCAGTAGGTAATATTCTCTGGGTAAGCACTTGATTTTAAGGTGTGTCACAAGAAAAAAAAATATCATGCAACTATTTCTATTCCCTTCTTACACATGGGAAATTTGGCTTCCCTGTTCAAAGTTGGCGTTCTCTTAGATTTCTAAGAGAATGGTACAAGTTGAAATAGAAACAAGGGACAATGTAAGTTTACTCTGAGCATCCTTAAGCAAATGGGTCAGAGATATAGTCTCAAAAGGGTACCTAGTGGTTCATTCATGAGCCCAAAATAGAATACTGAAGATCAGATTCAAGTTGGCCAAATACCAAAGAAATATCCTTAAGTACATAGACCATTTATATCTACCAAAATTATATGGTGGAAAAGAAAGACTTTGTTTAACTAGGATTCAGGATGCAAGGGTTTAGCCCTAGATATCATGAAGTCACTATGTCATGTTACGTAAAACACCAAACCTGAAGGCCTCATTTTTTTCATGTATGAGTGGGAACCTCCACTAGACTCTTACCCACATCTCTCATTGTGACCTGGAGGTGACCTTGAATTTTCCAAAATTGCACTATTAGAATGAAGTGCAAGCTATGGATGTACTTTCAGGCTTGAAAAGGCTTTGAATATAGATCCAGCGTAAGGCTATATTCTTGTTCAAGCTTCACCTTTGCTAAACTTGGAAACCCTTAGCACCATATTGGTTCTGATTTGATTTATTTTGTCACCAAAATAAAGACTTAACTAAGGCAGTGGCAAAAAGAGATTGTCACCTCCTTTATTCCTTTATCACTGAGAGCCACAAATTCTTGGAATTTAAAAAAAAATAAAATAAAGATAGTGAAATCTACCCTGCCACTGTCATAGTGTTATTGCAAGAATTAACTGATATTACATATAAGGAAGAACTTTCAATAATATAAAAATCAAATGAATGTAAATAGTTATAATTACTATGAGTTAAAGTGAATGATGGCAGGTAGTTTTTTGAGTAAATTCCATAAACTTTAAAAATAAGATAATATGTACAAAGTATTACATTATAGCTGAAAAATTAAAATGTCAGTTATCATTATCATTGTTATTATTATTATTATAAAGCACTTGTAATGTTTTTTCTCTTTCAAATATCCTGTGAACAGAATGCAACTTATTATTGACTCCTACAAATCTTCCTTTCAGTGGTACCTATATGCAGATAAAAGATAATAGTCCAATAAAACCTATTATGTTGCCCACAAAACATTCATGTATTTCATATATATATATATCTTAGATGAATGCTATAATTTAACATGCGCCTTTTATTTACTATATCCCATACACTAAGAACTCCGAAGGGTAGACCACGGCTTTCATGTTATATTATCTATAGCAAAGGCCATTTTGTTTGTTCTACATCCTAATGTTCTTTCCAATATAGTAGTATAAAGGTAAAATTCACTTATGCCTGGTAATTCAATTATGACATTCTCTTGTTGGGATTTTAGTTCAACATTCTCCCATATTATAAGTTCTCACAGCTATAAATGGTTTCTCTGGTAGAGAAAGAAGATATTGGTGCTACCATATTGTAGAAAATGCTATGCCATATAAACATTTTATTTAGGCTTTTGAGATCTCCTCTTAAGAGTTTTCACTAACTATAGAATAAATTAAATCTATGGCTCAATAGATTACACATGCTCACTTTCCCTTCTTTCTTTCTGAAGCAGCCTTTGACCTACCATACTGTGACCTTTATAATGGGTTTATAGAGAATCAATCAGGCCAGGACAGAGCTGTAATACAGAACAGTATTCATTATTTTATATTGGCTTAACCCAGTAGGCATGACAAGTAAAACTTAGCTGATTGATTTGCTGACCTTTAATGTGTTTTGTATGTAAAGTGCATAAATTCCAACCATGCAAAGTATTTAATGCTAAAAATACATTTTAATGTTTCATAATATTGGCTGCTAGCTGTCAGTGTGACTTCTGGGAAATATGATCTATTTTCATTCTTTCTTCCTAACCTATTTGGTAAGTTTCTGTATCCTTTCTGAAATATGACAGTAGTTGGTAAGCAGAGATAGGAATAAGCTCAGTACAAACTGAGAAGGTCAGGGACTGAAAGGGATACATTAATTTGATTAAGTTATTTATCATGTCTGATTCTATTTAATCTTTTAAATTTCATTGTTCTCCAATTATCAGATAATTTAATGAAAATATTGTTGTATTGAGAAATACTGTATTTCACCCCATAATCATCACAGATTTTGTGTCAAAAATTTTTTGTGAAAAAGTGGGGTACAATTAGTATGTGATGTTTTTTTTTAATGTGCCAGTATTATGTAAAAATCATTCATTAATAAACTGTCTTTGGTGCAATATTAGGATGCATAGAATGTTTGTAAATATACATTAAAATTGGGAAGATACTCATTTTACCATATCATATGACTTACTCATGACTGCCTACCCCCCTTGCCACGATGGCTTTTCACTGAGTTGAGTGACAATATTGTTAGTACTGCAGTACTCTAAACAAACCACATAAGTCAATGTTTAGAAATATACTGACAATGTGTAGTGCACTGTGAGTGCTCAGGACTCACAATTTGAGAGATAAATGCATATCCCTATGCCCCTGGTGAATACATTGCTGCTCTGTTTACCTTTTAAGCAGCATAATGAACAGAATTTATACCCAGTGACAATTACGTGATGAAAGGTTACAAAACAATTTTTAGACTAAAAAAAAAAAACAACAGAGTGCGAAGATTATGCAGTGGTAAAAACTGTGCAGTGAAATATGGTACAAAGACCTGTGCCCAAATCACAGTTCTACCATTCATTAGCTGTATAAACTTGGGTAAGTTACTTGACCTTTCTGCTCCTCAGTTACCTCAACTGCAAAAATGAGTTTTACATTTATGATCCCACAATTTTGTGCTATTTCCACATAGATCAGTTTCCAGGAGACCCTCAGGGATGAATATGCAGAACTAACAGATAAACAATCTCAGAGTATTTTGGACTATCAGTTTAGCATAATCATCACAGACCACTGAAGGTGATAATCCAAACTACCACACAGTGATTGTTCACATCATGATAAAAGGACAACCTCTCATAATGTCCCAAGACTAAGTTGGTCACTTTGTGATAGTAACACAATTGTGTTACAATCTTATTTCTATTGGTCTGGGCAGGAAATTTTCAAAGGTTATGTCCCAGAACAGAAGCTCTGGCAGGTCTGATAGAAATGGAGGACCTTTTAGTATAGTCTTGAGTAAAGATTTGCAATTGTTGTCTGAAGATCTACCTGAAAAGTTTCAAAGAGGTTTAGTAGAATGGTAACCACAAGGTGATGTTTTTGAGCTTTGGCAACTCTCAAAGGTCATTTCCTAAGGGGAAGAGGAATGGCAACTTACGGCAGCTGTGATTCATATTATTGACACAATCACAGATCCTTGGCTAATTGAACAATAAAGTTATAAATATACTACACCTCAGGATTTTCCTATTCCATGTGTAAGAATTAACTGCAAACATTGTTGTCTGATCTTCTTGTCCAGCTCCTAATAGTTAAATAATATAATCCAATGCTGGTCTTTTTATGTCATCTCCATCACAGACCAAATAATCCTTCTAAGATTCCTTTCATGTCCTTTTGAAGTTTATAAGATTTCAAAATTACACACAACCCCAATTTCTTCCATTAGTTCTGGTGGTCTTAATCTACTTTGGGGTGATTTTTCAATGGACTATCAAGATTAATGTCATTTATTTTCTCAACATCCACTTTCCCCCAAGACACTCTTTATTAGAGAAAATTGTTTTTCCACAGATATTTTGCAAAATTTCATTCTTCTTAAATGATATTAGCCAATTACATACTTTTTTTTGGATCAGAAAAGCACAGTGGCACAGTGTAGTATTTTTTCAGGGTCCTTTTACACTCCTAAAAATTGTTGAAGACTCTTAAAGAACGTTTGCTCATTCTATTTTTATCTATTGATATTTACCGTATTAGAAATTAAAATAGTATTTTTAAGAAAACAATTTGGGCCTTGGAGACTTCCTTAAAGTTTCCTGGAGAATCTGGGAGTCCAGAGAACATACTCTGAGAACCCACTGGTGTAGTGAATAATGACCTAGACTCGGAGACAGGAACTAGATCCTGATTCTACCTCTTACACCTATTGACTATGTGCCCCTAGCCATGTTATTTAGCTCTTCTGTGTCTTAGTAAACTTGAAGGAAAGTAGCTGACCTCTGTTTGATAGAGGGAATCTCCTCGTTGGGAGGCTCTTTTAACAATTATATTATAAAATATAAATCATATGTTCAGCAAAACAAAAAAAGTTCAGATAGTTAAAAAAAAAGTTTAAGCTAAATGTAAAAGGAAGCATGGCACCTAGAGCTGAAGTCAGAGTCAGGAAGATCTGTGTTCAAGTCTAACCTATGACACAAATTGGCTATGTGAACAGACGAGTCTTTGACCTCTCAGTATCTCAGGCAAATCTCTAAGAATACAAGTTGTAAAGCTGCTATTCATCTATACTGCTAAAGGGAGTTTCCTTATTGGAAATTCCTTCCACCTATAAAATCATAGGTGAGGTTAAAAAAAAAAATTGTTACCATAGGCCAAGGAGGAGTTCTCTGACAATTCATAATGACTTAAAACCAACAATTTCCAGAAGTAATATATGAGATTAATATCCTGGGAAATACTATAGTTGAAGAAAGGAAAATGACTAGAAGTGAGAACCATTTGTTCTCTCTTAGGCAGCCAGGATGTATTGCTTTTTAATTTTTTAGCTGTTACATGTTTAATGAATATGCATTATTATTGGGCCTTTAAAATCGGAAAGGAGGGATGATTTAGTGGATTGCTGGAGCACCTAAGTTTTCTAACTGCATCTATTTCTAATTCACTATACTGATGGGGTACAAGTCACTTTATCATTGTTACCATTATATTATGATCATTATATTTTTATGGCTCAAACGAAACTGGAGTTAACTCATTATTATAGTATGGTCTCTCCTGCCCAGTCATATTATAATAATCTATTGTTGGGATAGATACCTCTTGGTGACATGGCAAGTAATTAGAAACACTTATGTGGATCAGAACTACAGATACTCAGGAACTCAGAGTCTTTGAGGTAGATTGGCAGGGGAAAGATTCCTGAATGAGGAATCAAAAGATTTTTTTGTCTTCTAGTTCTGCCATTTGCTATATGCAAGACTTTGGGAAAGTGAGGTCACCTCAGCACATTTGAGCCTTAGTTTTCTAAACTCTAGAGGAGGTAAAAAAATATAATTTCTAAGGCCCAATTTAGCTCTAATGACACATTAATAATTGACTCAGTAGATCTTTGCCCAAATTAACTCTAAATTCAATAAAATAGATGCTGCATGGTATGCAGAATTCCTTCTCACCCCTACTCACCCTTTTATTTCATTTTGACATTTCTCAGTTTTTATATCTGATTTAACATACTACAGATGCAAATATAAATGCAGATAAGATACTGTTTCAGTGAACTACAAAGGATTTTCCAAAATGTTATATTATATTGGGATCTTGAGGTATATTTTGAATGTCCTGAAGATAGTTATCCCTCATATAAAACACAGTTTTGGTACAGTAAATTTGTTGAAATATTTTAATTATAAGTGATGAATTGACTACCTATGTGTATGCACATATGTACAGTAGTACCTGTGTATATGCACAGATGGAGAGAGAGAGAGAGAGAGAGAGAGAAAGAATGGAATAGTATGTAGAATAGTATATAGAGAGGTAAATATATATTTAGTTTTCATATATTAACCATAAAATCTTTGCATAGATTGAAATTAACTATTCATATGCTGAGTATTATATATGTAAATTCAGTATATGCAGATATATGGAATTATATCTATATAACTTGTATACAATTGAGTGTCCAAATATTTAGCAGGTTATCTCTGATACATTATAAATATGTATATATCTGGTCAATTCTGCATATACTTTCCTGAGTTGATATTAATATGTACCTGTATGTATACATATTTGTAAATATGTGCTGAGTAAGAGTAATTGCAGTAATAAATTCCGCAAAATTATTAGTTTAATTCAATTGCATCCCCCCTTTTTTAGTCAGGATCTGTGATTACATTGTTATAAGGAACTTAGAAGTGAGAAATTTAAAAATTCCAAGAGCCTATTTCAATGCTTAGCATAGACATAGTCTAATATGATTCTGGCTTAAATTGCTATTTAGCTCAATGAGACTGAATCTCTTGTGGACTCCTGGGGGGAGGTGAGGGTAGGGTATATTTCATATTTCTTTTTCAATATGTTACTGGATTGTCACATCAATCCTAGCAATTATCCCTTTGAGTCCGATTAGTATCGTTTATGACAGAGGAGACTGGATTAGAAAGATAATCTGATCCTGGACAGAATTACCATCATCAACATGTACATTGGTTGGCCAGGAGGAAACATTGTCTCTGTTGACAATTGGTCCTAGGTCAATCTGATTCCATTTTCAATCCGTTGTCACATTTGCGTGATAGAGTTATATAGCACTCTATCTGGTCTCAAAGAGTAAACTGATGATTTTCTCACCTTCCGAAAACAGGGTGCTGGAAGACTCTTTATGCAGATTTACTTTCTAAGACTGCTTTATCAAAGCAACCATTCTCTAGTCCTAAGTAAGAAATAAAATGGTGTCCTTAAAACCATTCAATATATTAGCACACACACACATGCATACATATATACACATATATATGATTGTTAATTCATGAATCTTGTAAAAATTCTTAAATTCCAAAACAATTTATAGAAATAAACATCTCATACCCTCTTGCCCCTGGAGCACCTTTTCTGAGTTCCAAGGAAACTGCAAAAGAAAGTGCAAATTTGTGTCTAAAGCAACAAATCACAGCAAGTAAGTGTGCCTTTTGAATTTGCTTAGCTCTTTATTACATGAGATTCATCACTTTGTCTCTATTTATAAAACATTTTTTTTTCCCTTTTCCCCCGTTTTCCTTAGAGGGAGATCATGAAAGGCACTTAACAAATTGCATTTCTTGTTATTAAATTATGCCATTCATGATTGTGCTAAGCAAAGCTTTAGTGCAGTGAACAGTGGCTGCTGATTAAAAGTGAATAAGATTCAAGAGAACTGATGCAAAGAAATTAGAGAGATAAATCCATATGATGAGAAACATTAGACATTACAGGTTTCATAATTTCAGAGGGGTATTAAATCTTGCTCTTATGCATAAAGCTTGATATTGGGATCAAACATAGATTCATCTTCTGGGTATCAAATGATGATTCATCAAAGATTGCTGGGGGGTAGGTGGATAGGGAGGAAAAAATGTTCATTAGATATGGGGGATGCAGGACTGTCTTTCAAAATTGGAAGTTCCAAGAGAGACCTCTTTTACTGCTTTGAATGTAATACCAATAGCCACTCAGGAGCTGTTTTTTTTAAAATTTTTTTATACTTCATAAGCACTTTGAAATTGTATAATGTTTAAACTCTGACTATTTAAACTTTTTCTTAAGGAAATGTGACTATCTGAATACCTGAAATTTATATCTACCACCTGGGAACTAGCTAGATCCTCTCTTTTTAATCATATTCTAATTACGATAGAATAAATTGTTTAGGATAAAAT
>JAQQSV010015928.1:0-11961 GCA_028646515.1 Pseudochirops corinnae | reverse complement strand
ATGGATGGAAATAGTTAGTCTTTCACAATATAACTACTATGGAAATGATTTGGGTAACTACACATGTACAATATATACTGAATTGCTTATCTTCCCAGTGGGGGTGGGTGAAAAGGGAAGAAGGGGAAAAAAATCTCGAACTCAAAGTTTTAAAAACAAATGTTTAAAAATTGGTTTTTTACATGCAACTGGGAAATAAGACATACAGGTACTGGGATATAGAAACCCATCTTGCCCTACTAGAAAGTTGGGGGGGGGGGGTGAAGGAGGAGGATATAAGAGAGAATAGATTAGGGGAAGGGGTATTCAGTAGGCTTGCTATTTTGGGGTAGAGGGTAGGAGAAAGACAGGGAGAGAAAAAATTGTAACTCAAAATCTTGTGGAAATGAATGTTGAAAACCAAATTAAAAAAAAAATAAACTGATAAAATCATGAAGGGTGAAGACAACTCAAACAGACATTTGTTCACCAAGCTCTAAGATACTAGGAAAAAGAGGGCAACTTTGGAAGTTTAAGGGAGGCAGTTTCAGTATGAAGAGAAGAATGCAGATTTTGACTGGAAGTATTTTGGAAATAGAAATTTATTCTATTTAAAAGATTTACGAGAAAAAAACTTCAAGAAAGTCTTTCTCATCACCATCCTTATTGTCCTTGAATTTCAGACTTAGAGCTTAACTAAATGAATTAGCCCAGTTACCACTCAGAAGGGAGGATCTTCAGCATAGGGGCTGCAATTGCTGAGCAAGTTCTCTAAAAGACAGGCTAGAAATGCAAATAATAAAACCTTACACATATATAATTCAATTCAACAAGCCTTTGTTAAAAGTCTACCATGTACTAGGTACTGTGTAAGGGACTGGGAGAACAATAACAAAACAAACCTTCTCACCCCCAAACAGTCTTTGCTCTCAAGGAGATTCACTGCATTCTACTTTGAGGGAAACAAGGTGTACACAGGAATATATACAAACTGTTGGATGAGACTTATGGTTTTACTAGTATAGGGAACCTGGGATGGGAAACTCCTTCTACCAACATTGACTGCAACTTCCAGTCTTAATGGACTGACTGAGAGGTTAAATGATGTGCCCAGAGTCACTAAGTGTCAGAGGGAGGACTTGAACCTGGGTCTTCTTGACTCTAAGGAAGGCTCTATCTACTATGCCATTCTGCCTCTTCATACAAAGTACATTTTTGTTGTTTAGTTATTTCAGTTGTGCCCAACTCCTCATGATCCCATGAAGAATTATTCTTGGCAAAGATTATGGAATTGTTTGCAATTTCCTTCTCCAGCTCATTTTATAAATGAGGAAACTGATACCAAGAGGGTTAAGAGATTTTCCCAGGGTCACATAGTTGTTATTAAATGTTTGAAGCTGGATATGAAATTCTGTTCCTCCTAACTCCAGACCAGGTGCTCTCTCTACTGTGCCACCAGCTGTCCCACAAAAGACATTGATGTAAAAAAAAGTCTTTTTTGGGGGGATAGAGGAGCCCAATAAACATAGGACTCTAGAAAGATCTCCTGTCAATGTTTGAGCTTTAAAGAGAGCCAGAGATTCCAAAAAGTTGATGAAGTGAGGAAGGAAAATATTCTATACCTGTGGCAAGACCCCAGGGTCAGGAGAGGACTGAGGCAAGGCAAGCTAAGGCACTTAGTGGAGTTAGTAGGAATCAGAGTAGCAGCTGCAGCAGCAGCAACACCATCTAGGACAAAACGAAGCTGCCCCTGGGGCTGTGGAGCATAAGCCTCCATGGTGCCTACCTAGTTCGACTTCTTGCTATTCTATCTTCTGGCTCTTTGCTTGCCTTGGGAATGCACCTCCCTAATTTCTGGCTCAAGCTCCTGACCTACTCCTCATAAGCAATAGGGGAGCAAAGATTTTGGAAAACCAAAGCCTCAAAATGTGCTAGTCTACTGTGAGTATGATAATGTATCACAATTTATGTGTATGTCTTATAAATCATTTACAAGGAAGAAAGTGCTTTCATTTCATCAACACAGCAGCCCAATGAGGTAGGCAAGGCAAGTTATTACATCTTCCCTTTATATATGGGCAAACAGACTCAGAGGTGAAGTAGTCTGATGTCCTGATCTTTCTTTATCATAGAAGAATGAAAAAAGAATCTATTGAAGACTTACTATGTGCAAATTACTATGCACTGGGTACAAACAGAGAAATAAGAAAGTCCCTCTTCTCAGATGATGAAGAGCTATTTGCACCTGAGAAAAAAACTTTTTTTTTGGAGGGGGGAAGGCAGGGAAATTGGGGTTAAGTTACTTGCCCAAGGTCACACAGCTAGTACATGTCAAATGCCTGAGGCCAAATTTGAACTGAGGTCCTCCTGACTCTAGTGCCAGTGCTCTATTCACTGCACCACTTAAAAAAATACATTCTAACTAGATTCACTTTGGATTATGGAATTTCCTCCATTATAGCCACCAATAAGAACAACAAAGTCATCAAAATCTTTAAAGAGCATTTTATAAGTTAAAGTAGTTATATATGCCAAGTTGAGATCAGACTGATTTCAAATGGAATCTACAAAGACAAGCCTAGCAGTAGGTAAAACTCTTAAGTGAATTTTATGAGATCAGTATTCTCATTCCAGATCTGTGTCACTCCCAAGCCTAAGGCAATTATATGGCTCATCTTTTCTTTGAAGTTTTTTTCCTTATTTAGAATGCTGGGTTACCCATACTTTTATTAAGGATAGTTACCAACTATCTTCCATCAGGTGTAATAATTGGGAAAATCAGGTTATCTGCCTGAAAACAACATTCCTTCCCACACAGGTACCTTTACTATCAAAACCTATCTAGACTCAGTTAAGTTACTGTTGTCCTTAAGTAAGGTCATCTTGGTTGAGGTTAGGATTTCCTAAATGAAAGTCAAATGGAAGATTTGGACCTCTTGGCATGAATACTGATACAGTGAGAGAGACAGAGAGACAGAGAGAGAGAGAGAGAGAGAGAGACAGAGACAGAGAGACAGACAGAGAGAGACAGAGAGAGGGAGAGAGACAGACAGAGACAGAGAGAGAGAGAAAGAGAGAGAGAGACAAAGAGAGACAGAGACAGAGTATACATACACATGTTCTCTGTTTATATATTAGTTTATTTTAATTTCATTGTGAGATTGAGTAATTTCCATTTAAAATTACATTCTGGATTACAAAACATTTTACTTTTGAAGCTCAATGTCTTTCTTAAATAAACATACATACACACCCACACACTAAACACATACACACCCTCTCAAAAACATCAGTACATTTGTCAAAGGGAGATAGGTCTTTGAGAACACAGGTGCTCTCTCCCATTTTATTCTTTTAAATAGCTCTGAGCTATTTTAAAGTCTAAGTTAGGTAAATAACTAAACAAGCTAGAGATTTCATTTACTTGGCTAATATTCTGTGTTGCCATTACCTGTAGTATTGAAACTGTGTTGTAATGCTGAAGCTACTCCAAATGCAGGACTCAGTGCCATAACTACCGTATATAAAGTAGAAAAATGCTTCTCCATCCAACAAAGAGGATGCTCTGGTATTAAAATTTGCTATGATGCTCTATTTAAGAAAAATAACCTTTCAGGTGTGGCAGAAGGAAATCATCTAACCTAATCCAATCCATCTCAATCTAAAAAGTATTTATAAAGTACCTCATTTGTATAAGGTGTTGTGTTAGATGCAGGAGACACAAAGGTAAATTAAAAAAAACAGTTCCTCGTCCTCAAGGAGTTGACATTCTTGGTGTGGGGGGGGGGAGGAGGTGGTGATATATCATGCAAACATTTACATATGGACACGTTAATTTGGAGAGGAGGGTAATAATTGGAGGGAAATCAGATATACTTTTCCTCAGGAAGTAACATCTGGGATGAACTTTGAAACTGAAGATTCTAATATGCAAAAGTGAGGGGAAAATGCATTTCCAGTGTGGAGAACAGACTCCACAAAGACACCAAAACAACAAGTATGCCAGTTTGGCTGGAGTGGAGAACATGTGAACAAAGGAGTGACATGCAATAAGCATGAAAAATTAGGCTGTAGTAACATTATTTGAAGGGCTTTAAAAGATATTATCTTAGTATGACTAAAATCAAACTTTAAATTCATATTTATGATCAAATAAAACAATCTGCAAGGTTCTTTGAATAAGCTAAGGCAGCAAGCATGATCTCTAGCAAATCACTGTCAAAAAGCATGCGTTATCTTGGAGGGCAGGGAGAAAAGGCATAATTGGGATGGCCAGGTCATGGGACCAACAAGATGAATAACTCGAATTTTCTCTGGTCCCCACTAACTTTCAACCTCCCCTGGCCAAAAAAAGTGGAATTATATGCCAGAGGTAGAGCAATTACAGTTATATCCACAAGACAAAAAAGTGAGAAGTCCAAATGGGTAACAGCTTTATGAATTAGCAGTGGAAAACACCAAACTTTAAGGCTCTTACTCAGTACCCAACCCCTATGAGCTTCTATACCCTAGCGGTTCACACAAATCAACTCACAGGCTTGTGTTTTGGAAACTCCTCAAGAGATTTCCCTGCTATTATCGTCTTTCTTGACATACTCCCCTCTCTTGCTCTTCTTCATCATCCTGTTAGAACATGTAGTGAACACTGACTGTGCCCTGCCACCTGGAGGAATTGAGGAGGGAGAATTTCCCTTCTGTCTAAGGCAGCATCTAGCTTGGGAACTCCACAAGCTACAGAAGCTCTGCCTGGAATACAAACTTTATTTTCTTCCCAACACTGCAAAAAGCTGAGGAAGCTAACTCAGGATAGCCAGAGGACTAAAGAATGGTGCAAACTTGGGTAGGACTGGGTCTGAATAGGTTCCAGTTCCCTCTACTTGAAGACTGGTGTGACCACATGTGTGGACCAGTTTTATCTCTTCAGAATCTACTTGGGGACAGGGGCAACACTGGTGAAAATTCCCCAGTGTAGGAGGAGGCTGAGATAGCACTGGTGTCCAGCCATGAGGATAAATTCCATTATAAAAGGGGAAGATTAAGAAAGTGGAAGACAGCGTAATATAAGGAAGAAAATTCAATTAAAAAAAACTAGAGTACAAGCAACTAAATCAAGAGAGAAAATACTAGGATTAGAAGGGAAGGTAAATACCAAAACATTCAAAAGATTACAAACTTCTCAAAACAAACATTTCATAACAATAAAAATTGAATCAGCACCTGCCTAATGGAACATAAAAAACACAATGGCTTCCCAAAACAGCATGGAACCACTGCAGGATGGATCAAGAGAAAAAGCAGACTATTAAGAGACATTAGAATAAATGGGCAGAATGGCTTGTACAGTGGAAATAACCTACAGAATGAGAAAACTCTAATCTATAGGATTGTCTTTAAAGAAGCAAGTAAGAAGAGAAAATTCCACTTGGGAAACACAGTCTGAAAGAAAAAAGCAAAACGTAATAATGTTAAAAGAACATGTGATTTCTATATAAGCAAAATACTTTGGTCTGGAAAACAAGATGTGAAGAGAAAACCCACACATCAGAGGCCTCCCAGAATTACAGCGACAATTCAAAAAACCTAAGCCAATAATGTAAAAAATAATATAAGAAAAGTCACCAAGAACTTCAGAATACAGAAAAGAAAGTACCAACTGAAAGCCAGATTGCCTCCAGAACAAAAGCCCTATGCTATCTTAAAGCCTTCCTTCATAGAGGGCTTTCTTTTTAACTCCATTTTCCACCAGCAGCTCTGCTTGGCTTCAATTCCAATGAATTACATGTCCTCCTCATTCCCACAAGCCCTACCCATTTAGGATAAGTTGATCATTATGAGAATGACTCAGGTTTTGATACTCTGCATTTTCTCAACTCACTCTCAGTTGAGGGCAGAGTACTAAATCCTTTCCAAAGCCTTTACAGAGGACTCACAACCTTCCTGGTAACTCCATTTTCCATCATTGCTCTGCTGGGCTTCAACTCCAGGGAAAATATAACCCCTGACTTCCTCTTCTCCACTTCTCTTTTCAGCTTCCTTTTGTGTGTTGTTTTCCCCGACAGATTATAATCTTCTTGAGGATAAGGACTGTCACTTTTTCTTAATTTGAATCCCCAGACCTTAGCACAGTTCCTAGAACACAACAGACACTTAAATATTTACTGAATTGAACTGAATTGTTTCAAATTCCAAGATATATATGTAGTGGTTAAATCTAACAATTCTAATGACAAACAATAAATTCTGCAAGCAACCAGGTGAAAGAAATTCAAACATAAAAGAATGGAAATTCAAATAACACAAGATTATTCTGAACATACCAGAAAGGAATGCAACAATATATTTTGACAACAAAGAAGCTCAAGATGCAACCTAAAAAGACAAGTTCATTCTGCAAACCTAACCCTAATCATCAATTTTAAAAAAAGACGATCAGTGATTCAATAAATGAGAAACCTTTGAAGATTTGTGGCAAAAGTAAAAAGAAACACAAAAATATAAGCATATTACTGACATGCAAACATTTCAAACAACACTATAAGAGGTAAATACAATTATCAATAAAAATAAATTATCCAATCTCTAGAGACTATTAAAAAAACTAGAAAGAAAAAGACATTAATTGACTTAGTTAAAAAAAAAACCAGAAGGCCAATTAAGAGATTTTTTTTTTTCCTAAAAGCATGCAAGGGGATACATTTTTTTAGCAGTTGAATTTAAAGATACAGAAGTGACAGTGGAGGAGTATGCTTGAAGTGCTGCAGATTCAGCTCCACGAACATTCCTACAAATGAATCACTGTATCTTATGACATTAAATTACAGAACAGGAGAAAACCTAAAAGGAGAAAGGCGAGGTGGAATACAGGTCCGTGGGCATACTATTCTAGTAATCTCTCAACAAGAAGACTACAGGAGGATAGGTGAAGTGCCAAAAGGGGGGACTGAAACAAGGAGAGAGAAAGGCCTAGTCTCAATCTAATAAGGAGACTGTGTCCAACTGAAGAGAGCTCCTATGAGTGAAGAGGTATATTCTACAATAGGAGATGGAGATCTAACCCTTACACTATTCTACAGGGAGACAGGATACAATATAAGGGTGAACATTGCATCAGACTGTTATGCTCCATGGACAACTACCCTGCCTCAGGAGAAGGAAAATTAGAACTTCTGAGGTAACTGGCATCCAGAAGGGTAAGATAGTGTAGAACCAGAGAGGTGATTTCATTGCAAATGGGAAATAAAATAATCATGGGGAGGGTCAGGAGTAGAAGAGAACCATATTATTTGAGACATGGAGGAATTTTTATCATGGAACAGTGCTTCATTCTTCATTATTTCCCTCATGAATTGATACTAAGAGTGAGGTAAACATCTATAAAGGAAATAACAAAAATTAGTTAGAAGAGATTTAAGCTTGGTATTTCAGAAGTTTTAAATCAAGTACAAAACAAAATAAAACACAATATAAACCATGAATAAAATATAAACCAAATGAATCAAAGAAACAGTTCAGGACAGAAAGAGAACTAATGAAAAGAGGATGATAAAAAAAAAATCCTCTTTTTAAAGAGTCGAAGAAAAACTCTAAAAACAAAAGAAGTTGAAGGGCATAAGAGGAGAGAAGACTGAGAATTAACTATTTAAGTGAGAGGAAAAAATCAGGGGGAAATATGGAAAGAATTAGATAACTTAATAAAATAAAAAAAATGTATAAGTAAAACTCCAAAACTAGGGAAAGGGTTGACAAAAATGAAGGAGGTTAGTTAAAGGTGAGAGCCTGTAGGCGAAAATATCTTATGGGAGAAGGGTTGTTCTAAAATAGATAAAATAAAACTAATCATAGGTACAAAATACTGACTTTAAAGAAGGGGGGAAATCCTAATTAAGGGGAAAAACAAAACAAAATTAGAAACACAAGTAGAGGAAAATATAAACCTAACTCTCACAACTTTAAATGTGAATGGATTAAATATTTCGATAAAAATAAAGAAAGTGATAGACTGAAAAGGAAAACAAAACTCCACACTGTTGTTTCGAAGAAACATATACAAGAAGCAAAAACATGCATAGGATAAAAATTAGACTGGATCAAAATGAATATATGCTTGGTGAATTTTTTTAAAAGCTGTCAATTATTCTATTAGATGATGAAGCAAAACTAAAAACACATACTACAAACAAGTAAATTAAATTCTGCTTAAAGCAACTATAGACAACAAAACAATGACAATAATAAATTTTTCTTCTCCACATAGCAAAGCAAAGAAATTCACAAAGGAAAAAATAAATTGAATCATAAGAAGTTATCTAGCCTAACACAAAGACAGAATAATTGGTATAACACATTTTACTAATATACTCAAATGAATTTGTACATTTATAAATCTGCATGTTCCTTCCAATGATGCAGATCACAATCCATCCATGTTTGCTCATTCTATGCAACATTTGTCCATGTTCTTCTATAGGTCAGACACAAGGGGTTGACCTAATGTGCTGGAGGTTTT
This sequence comes from Pseudochirops corinnae, assembly GCA_028646515.1. Taxonomy (NCBI): domain Eukaryota; kingdom Metazoa; phylum Chordata; class Mammalia; order Diprotodontia; family Pseudocheiridae; genus Pseudochirops; species Pseudochirops corinnae. The sequence continues at coordinate 3,476 of JAQQSV010015928.1, read as the reverse complement.
CTTTTAAAAGATACTCGTAGAATACTCAGGCTTTAGCCTGCATTCTTTGCCTTTACTACAGGCCTCAGACAAACTGTGGTCCAGGAAAGACCTTAATTTAGAAAGGTCAAGGTCATCTACTACATCCCAGGGCATCACCAACTGTCTTAACTTTTGGCTTGCCACTGGACTTTGATGACTCTGAAGGAGAGAGTGAGACTGAGACTGATTTTGTGCAGCTCTGTTTCGCTTAAATTTAATTCACTCACTAGTCAAGACATCACACAGTAATGTTACTGGTCCTCTTTGAGAATGAAGGACAAATAACAATGGCCAAACTATCTCTCCCCCCACACCCCTTACATGTTTCCCTGATATCTTTTATTCCATTTCTCCTCTAAAGTTTCTTACCTTTGAAAATTGTAGTGTCCTATAAATCAGTTACACAACACCTTGATAAATTCTTTTGATGACTTCAGTTTCTTCTTAGAAAAAAACCATTTCTTTTTTTAAAAAAACATCAATAATTAACAATTATCTCTCTATTAGTTTATTAGATTAGCTAGTTATAACTTGAAAAATAAGAGTGGACCTAGACAGAACTGGATTCAGGATAGTGTAATGATACCGGGATCTGAAGATCTTCCATGCCCCTTGAACTTCCTGACATAGCAGGAAGGGGTGGAGCAAGAGAAAGCTGAAACCAAGCTAGCCTCCATGCTGTGGTGACTGGAAGCAGCAGCAACAGCAGCATCTGCAGTTGTGGCGTGAACTCCTTTTTCTTTGAACCTGCCAGAATCTCTGCTAAGGACTCCTGCTGAGGGCTGCCAGGGACGGGAACTGAAGGGGGGCCAGAGCTGCTGGGTTGCCTAGACACTGAGCAGTTGTCATGAATGAGGAGAGGAGGATCTTTGCCTGAGGTAGCCTGTCCTGTTTTGAAGGCTTGAAAATGTGGGTGTTTACTACTTTAACTACATGTGCCAACTTCACAACTACTGTGTTGGCTTTGGCTTTCTCGTTTTGGGACTCAGTTTTCTGGTATTTGAATAAATGCTCTAGCTGTATTTCCCATGTAGAGCCCCTGTTACATTTTGTGATTAATAACCATGTCAGCATACTTTAGGCATTGTGAATGCTGCACTGCAGATACAGATAGGTAAGTTTTAATATAGAGTTCAGGGTGAAATGTCTAGAACAGAATAGATTATAGAATAGAATAAAATATTCTATTAATAGTCACCCTGGGGAGGAGTCCTCAAAAGTTCTATAAAATTACCAGGTACTAGGCTTGGGGGCTGGAGATGAGTAATGCAAAAATAAGGGGACGAATTTGGTCCACTTTATAATTTTGCCTAGGACCCGCCCTGACAATTGATTTCTGTTAAAAGAATACTGCTAATAAAAAAAAATTGCTCTCTCAATCCACTTGTAGTCATTATTTCTGATGACTCTAAAAGAAGCATTTTCTGGGACTTTTAACAATTGTTAATCATTTAATGGAGTGATTTCTTGGTCTGGTCTGGTATTAAGAGTATTATTAAAAAATAAAGGACCTATATGAAGAAAAAATAAGCATGAAGAATTCAGACAACCATGGGAAGACTTGTATGAATGGCTACAAAGCAAAAAAGAATTTGGAGAATAAGATATACAATGACTACAATAAGATAAATAAAAACAACACTAAAAAGCAGGTCAATTTAGATTAAATGTAAATGGTTCCATCTGATCGAACGTATTTTCCCTCCTCTCAACAGTAAGGTCAGGGACTATGGGCATCCTACGGGTATAGAATGTTACGTATGTTACCAGATCTAGTCATTGTCTTGACTGATTTTGTTAAATTGTTTTTCAGAGCTATGATGAAAGGTCCTTATGGTTCAGGATGGTATACGGGGAAAAGGCAGCTTGAATGAAAAAAACAAAAGGCATCAATAAAAACCTTTTTTTTTAATGAAAGAGGGTCTGGTATAATATATATCACCAATTATTTACGGTGTTACTTCATGTACTTGGTGCTTTATAAGTCATAAAACATACATACAAACATAACATACCCACTCTGAAAAATTAAGAACATTACACTGAAAAGCACATGGATTTCTTTAACTTAAGAAAAGAACATCAAGCTAAGAAGGGAAATTGTTGATTGGGGGGAAAAATCTTTGTATCAAGTATCTTTGATAAGGGCTGATATACTGGAAATGAATACAAACATATATAAGACTAAGAGGCATTCCCCAATGGCTAACTGTTCAGAGGAAACGAAAAAACAAATCTTAAAAGAATTACAAACTATTAACAACCATATGAAAGATCGCTCCAAATTACTAGTAACAAAAGAAAATGCAAACCAAAATGCAACTCTGAGGCCTCATCTTTTGGCCAGAAATTAACAAAGATGACAAAAGATGGAAATAGTCAATGTTGGAAGAGTTGTATAAAGAAAGAAAGGCACTATTCATTGGTATAATCATTCTAGAAAAAAGATTTGTAATGCTGCTCAAAAAAAACCCAACAACACCCTTTTACCCAGGGATCCTACTGCTAGACATACAACTCCAAAAACCAAAGAAAGAAAGCTCCCATAATCAAACATGCACGCACACACACACATATATCCACTGTAGTTTTCTGGGTTTTTTTTTTTTGCTTTTTGGAGAGGGGGAGGCAGGGCAATTGGGGTTAAGTGACTTGCCCAAGGTCACATGGCTAGTAAGTGTCAAGTGTCTGAGGTCAGATTTGTACAGAGGTTTTCCTGACTCCAGGACCGGTGCTCTATTCACTGTGCCACCTAGCCATCCCAATTTTTTTTTTTTGTGGTAACAAAGACTTGAAAACAAAGCAGAAGCCCATCAAGTAGAGAATGGCTACACAAGCTGTGTCATATGAATGTAATGGTATTAATTGCACTGTAAAAATAATGATTATTAAAAATTCATAGAGGGGCGGAGCCAAGATGGCAGCGTAGGAGCGGCAACATATCGCAGCTCTCACATAGCCACCGCAAAATACCCATAAAATAGGACTCTAAACCAATCCTAGAACTCCAAAATGCACACAAAGATACTTCCCACTAAAGTCAGCTCCGCTACGAGGAACCATATCAGCACTGTGAACTGAAACCAGCCTGGCCTGTGCCCTGGGGGTGGCTGGATGGGAGGAGCAGAGGAGTCTCTCTGGTGAGCGGATTAACACCACCTGCGAGCAGCTCAGTGGGACTTGCGAATTTGGGAGGGAGGAGCAGTCTGGCCGAAAGGCCTCCAGAGCGGAAAAGCGAAAGGCAGAGGTTTTGCACCCGCCTCCGCGCTGCAGCTTCCTGCCCGCGGCCTGCAGACAGCAGGGGGACTAAGTGATTGTTCTGAGGCCAGTGCTCTCGCATTGAGCGACCTGGATCCGGATCGTTGTCTTGGGCCTCGGTCTTGGAGTCTTCACTATCCAGTCAGCCAGAAGTAATTAGGAAGGGTCCCAGCACCTTCCTGAGAGCTACGGCAGCC
>JAQQSV010015927.1:0-11961 GCA_028646515.1 Pseudochirops corinnae | reverse complement strand
GATTCTTGGTTTTAATCCTAGCTCCCCTGATCTCTGGAATATCATATTCCAGGCCCTTCTACCCCTTAATGTAGAAGCTGCTAGATCCTGTGTTATCCTGATTATGTTTCCACAGTATTCAAGTTGTTTCTTCTTGGCAGCTTGTAATATTTTCTCCTTAATCTGGGAACTCCAGAACCTGGCTATAACAATCCTAGGAGTTTTCTTTTGGGGATCTTTTTCAAGAGGTGATCAGTGAATTCTTTCAATTTCTATTTTGCCCTCTGGTTCTCAAATATCAGGGCAATTTTCCTTGAGAATTTCTTGAAGGATGGTCAGTTACCTTGTCTTAAAAGGGGACTTGAACTAATGAGCCACAAGACCTCCTTCCACCTTTAAATCCACAATCGTATGACCTGAACTCCAGTTCCTGGTGTCACCTACTAGCTATGTGAACTAGGACAAGTCACCTACCTTTGAGCTTTGATTCTGCCATTTTTTAACTTCTCCCAACTCTAATATTCCATCTGAGAAGGGAGTGAGTGTGCTATCTAGCGGGAAGAGCACTGAATTTAGAGTTATGCGTGGGTCTGTGCCCACCTCTGCCTCATACATACCTTGGTGAAGAAGTCTCTTCCCTCCTGAGGTCTTGGCCTTCTCATTTTAAAATGAGGCTTTTGTACTAGATAATCTCCGAGATGCCTTTCAGATCTAAACTCTCTGATCCCGCGAAGATAAGTTGGTTAGTAGTCTGGAAGCTGGACCTCTGTGCTCCATTACAATGAAAAGAAAAGATATTTGAAGGAACTACTGGAGAGGGAAGAAGTGTTATTCCAATCCAAATTAGATAATTAGACATTTAAGAAGCACCTACTAAGTGCTAAACACTGGAATACAGAGACAGAAATACAAGTCCTTTCCCTCAGGGCATTTACATTCTATTGATGAAGCATAGCTGTTGTTTCTAGAGGAGCTTCCAGGGTTCTGTGTCCTTCCCTAACCAATCCACTAATTCCTAGATTGTTTTCTTTGGACTTAGACGGTCCCAGAGGGCTACATGAATTGTCTCCTTGTGTCCAGGTGGCCCTTGGATCTACCATGTATAGAAGCAGCAACATCACTAGGAGAGGAGTTTGTATTTATTTTGAGAAGAAAGAACACCTTGAGGGAACACACTTTGCCCCAGAACCAGGAATATCTTGATTCTTAGACAGCCTTGGCACCTGGCTATTGGGGCAACATATCATTTCCTCTTTTCTCTTCGTTGACAGATAGAACTCAACATGTCTTTGTAACAGGTTGTGGATAAATTGTATCATAATACACTAGTACCAAGCATATCATGGTGTGAATCCTTGGAGGTTGCAATAGGTCCTATTAGAATCCCTCTTGAAAAGGTAAATGAGGGGCAGCTAGGTGGTGCAGTGAATAGAGCACTGGCCCTGGAGTTGGGAGGACCTGAGTTCAAATTCAACATCAGATACTTAACACTTACAAGTTGTGTGACCTTGAGCAAATCACTTAACCCCAGTAGCCCTGCCTTCCCCCCTCCAAAAAGCAAAAAAAAAAAAAAAGGAAAGGAAAGAAAAGAAAAGATAAACAAAATATATATGTAGTATAATATTAAATAATGATATTATTGATAATAATAATCAAATGTAAATATATTAAATCTGATCATAGAAATAATAAAATTACCTCTAAATAGCTAATAAAAATAAAACTAATAATGAACTTTTATAAATATAGTTTGTAGAGTAAATGTGCCTTTCATACTTGTTAAAAAATAAATAGAAATATTTATGTATTTGACCCTGGAAGACAGATTTGAGAGAATTGAACATAAAGAAAGGGATCCAATCACCTCGCCATGATGTTAGATGGCACAACAAAAACACTGGTCATTCTGTACTTTTGCAAAGTGCTGAAAAGGGAGGTGTCAGAGAAACATGAAGACCCAGGGACTTGGCAGAGCAGTGGGAAGAGGATGTGTGGAATTTGAATGGTCTTATGATTGTTGCAGAATGAATCAGAAGGCCTGGGTTCAAATTCTATCTATGTTATTTTGGACACGTCACTCAACATCCCGATTCCTCAGTTTCCTCATCTTTAAAGAAAAAATGTCATAACTAGGTGGCCTCTCAGGTACCTCCCACCTTCGTATCCGTGATCGTGGGGCATAGAGCCAAAGTCATATATGGCAAGAATTACCCAGACTGAATGTTTTGTTATGTATGCGAATCTTTCCTTTAAGCATCATAGATGCTCATAATTACCTTCTCCAATCTCCCACCAGTACGTGACTTTCCTCTAGAGTATCCTCCGTGTACAGCCATCCAACTTCTTCTTGGATACCTGCAGTGACTGGGAACTTATCTCAGTCATCAATCCAAAATATTCTTTTGTCCTACTCTACATGTTTTTCCTCCCCTCCTGAGACCTACAACTCCCTAAAGGCATGCGAAATCTATTTCTCAGTCTTTCTGATCATCTCCATCATAAGTGTAGGGAGAGAGAATAGTCAGGAAAGCTGATGGAAGGGGCCAAGGCTGGTGGTATCCCATGTACATATTGAGAGTTTTATAATGAATGGGAGACCCATAACTTTAGAAAAGTGAGCAGTTACAACCTTGAAGTATATGAAGAGATTTTGGAGGGGAAGAAGTCAGAAGGTAGGGTGGTTCCTCCATGTCTGAATAAGAGAAAACAATTAGACATGAGACAGACCTTTTTGACAGCTGAGGGAGTGAAGTGCTGGAAATGAACTTGTGAAGCCTGTGTCCCTGGAGAGCCTCAAAAAGAGGACAAACTCTTCTCCTTTATGGTTTAGTCGTTCACATGCCTGAAGACAAAGAGATGAAGCAGATCATTTATTAAGGTTTCTCCCAGTTTGTGGAGTTCATATCACTCTGATTCTTTTAGAGCAGTGGTTCTCAACCTGTGGGTCACGACCCTTTCACAGGGGTCACAGAGGTCGCCTAAGACCATTGGAAAACACATATTTCTGATGGTCTTAGGAACCGAGACACCATTCCTCTATCCGTCTCCAGGCAGGTCTGCCCACATGCAGATACGCCCACATACAAGTATTAAAGGGTCACAGCATTAGGAAGGTTGAGAACCACTGTTTTAGAGTAAGAAAGAGGTGATTGAATCAGTGCTGGACGAACTTGGTCTATGGCTTATGAGCACATATGAGACATGGTTATAAATAAATCAGGCAGATGAGTCTCATAATTTCACTGTGACTTTCCTTACCCACACAGTCAATGATTCTGAAAATGTAGCCGAGTCACACAGGAAGGAGCAGAGCAGGGACTAGAACACCAAACTGGCCACAGGAGGAAATCAGAAAAACGAGAAGGGCAAAACTGAAGCAAGAGAAAAACTGAAGCAATATCTGGAGTCATTTTGTCATAGAGGACAGAGAACACTGAATTTGAAATCAAATATGTGGTTTTTTGGTTTTGTTAGAGGCAATTGGGGTTAAGTGACTGGCCCAGGGTCACATAGCTGGTAAATATCTGAGGTTGGATTTGAATTCAGGTCCTTCTGACTCCAGAGTCAGTGTTCTATCCACTGTACCACCTAGCTACTCCCGAATTTTATGGTTTTGAGACCTTAATTTTCTCCTCTATAAGAAAGGAAGACTAATTATTGCATTGCTTACTTCACAGAACTGTTTTGAGGATCAAAAATTAGCAGCCATTTTTAATATATGTGCAGAGCTTTGTGAACAGTGAAGTGACACATATCTATAAGCCTCTTTGCCTAGAGTTATTATTCCTTTCCCTTACAGGAGCTGAGATTTGGAATAAGGAAGGCAATGAGCTTTCCAGGTTCCCAAAAGGAAAATCATGACATGCTTAAAGCTATGGGCCCTTAGAGTGAGTCTGGCTGGCCCAGGGTCAAACCTAGAACTTGGGGTACTGCTACTCCCTTCCAGCTCCAGCTTCCTGTTCATCCTGGGGCCTGAGGCTCTGGACTGTGGTTGGGTTTGGGAGCCAAAGTATGTCTTCAGCAAAAATGGAGGCAGGCTGCTTTCACCCAAATATGTATGTATCTAGGATACTGAAGGTGCATGATTACAGAGAGAACCAGGAAATCCAGACATCAAGTCAGGACATTTAGGAGGTCCCATAATCTAGGATCTATGTTCCAAAATCAGAGAAGTAGTTGGGCATGGTCCCGCTACCATACCACTCAGGAGCTTGGGAGGGGGAGGAGAGAAAGAGGTAGGACCAGTATGAGCTCAGATAACAACTCATTTTTGTATAGCTTTGAACCTCTAGAAGGGCTTTCATATGTGTGTGAAAATACATATTATATAAATGTGCATGTATATACACATATAAATCTTTATTGTATAATATAATATAGAATTCTGTATTATAAAATATGCATAACAGAGGATTATATTATATATGTATGTATATATAATTTATCCTTAGAATGTCTCTGTAAGGTAGACAGACAAGGCCTATTTATGTGAATATATATTAAGGGGTAAGAAGAAGAATTCAAAAAACCTTTCAATGCCTACTGTGTGTACAGCCCTTTGCCAGGTACAGGGGGATGTGAAAAGGTTAAATAAAACACAGCCCCTGTCCTTCTGGAGCTTAGAGTTTAATAGGAAATCAGATGTTTTTTTCTTTACACTAGAGCCTTGATTTCACTGGTGTCAAGAACTTTCAGTGAGGAAACTGTCACTAGTCCTGGTCTAAAATTTGTAGCCTTAATAGAGTTTCCTGGAGTGCTTAGAGGTCGTCACAGTGTGTATGTGTATGTATTATATAATGGATGTATATATAATATACATATACATACACACACATATATGTACACACGTGTGTGTGTGTGTATGTGTGTGATGGGACTTGAACTCTTCTGGCTTCTTGGCTTGGGGCTGGTTTTCTATCCACCACAATATGCTGCCTTTCAGCCAATATGATACACAAGAGATGGTATCTTACTAGTACCTAGTGTGATGGAAATGGTTAACCTTGGTTACTATTCTTCTTTGGTCAGTGAAGAAATTGAGGGCACAGAAAGGCTAACTGGACTTCCTTTAAGGTCATGCAGTAAGTTAGCTCTAGCCCAAGAACCCACCCTAGGTCTCTTGACTCAGCTCTCCACAAATATTTATTGGGCACCCACTAGGCATGCCTCAAGCCCTTTATGTTAGGTTTAAATTGTTAAAGATACATATGATATTATATACCTAGGCATTTCCTCTCATCCAAAGACCCCCACCCACCTATTTGTGTATGCAGGGGCACCATGTGTTTCAGTAGGGCCCAGAATCAGGGTCACATCAAGCAGAGCTCCTGCCCCACATTTCCTCCTCAAGGCACCTACTGAAAAAACTGGTAGCATTGTTTGGCAGAAGAGAATTCTTGTAGCTCAGAGGCTCATCATCACATCTAATTATGGAGGTAAGTGCAGGATAGAAGGAAGAGAAAAGGTTTACATCTGTCAAGCTGTACATCAAAAACCCTTTCAATTTGAGAAAGCTTGACTCTAATCAAAGTAAAATGTGTTTCTGGTGTTTTCACCTGGGATTGGATGGGATTGATTGCATCTGCCCAGCAGATGCTGAGGCGTGAGTCTGAATTTAGGTCTGGAGTACACCAAGGCAGGATGGGGACCTAGGGCTGGGGCAATGATCCTCAAAAATGGAGAGCCTCTTTCTGGATCAGCTTCAGACTTACTGACAGAGCTAGAGGACTGTGGCAGTTATATGAGGTGTGGGAAGAATGCCTGGATGGAGAGCTAGAAGGAAAGGGTTACTGTCATTGACCACTAACTCCCAAATATCCAGAAGGAGAGAATGATGTGGCTGGTGACCTGGTGCTGAAACTGCCCAAGGCAGGGGGTGCACTTGTAATTTCTACCATTGTGGCTATACCTCTCAATAACCACTATAGTCCTCAGAATTAACTCTGTAGGCTCCTCCATGGTGCCCAGGCTTCTCCAATGGTGGAGACTCAGTGTGGAAGAACCTCTAGGAGCCTTGGTACCTCCAAGGCTAATCTGACATGTAGTTAACTACTGTACTCCTGACTGCCTACAGGCAATGAGAAACAACAAATAGTCAGTGATCATATATGGTGGTTGGCCAACAGGGTGCTGGATCCAGCTGCCTGTGAGACGGTGGGATGGGGGAGAGATGGTCTTTATCATCATGGTCACATAGGGTATTGTCAACTGACTACCTCTCTCCTCTTGCTTAGGACTTACCCTTCTCCCTTTGTTGAGCATTAAAAATCTCATTTTCCCAAAAAGAAAACAAAGACACCTAAATATAATCAGTTTCTTGTTTTATTTTTGGAAGATGCCTTCTTATGTCTTAAGCATCCTAATGTAGAGAGATCGAGGAGAAGGAAGGACAATTCATTACCCATCTCTGTCCCTGAGGTCACTGTTAAGTCATTTCCCCTTTGCTGAAAAAAGAATCCTTACTTGACCCTGACATTCCCTGGAGCTCTCATCCTTCATCTCTTCTCTCTCTGAGATCAGAGTTTGGGGGGGGGGGAATCATCTATATTCAGTTGCTTCCATTTCCTCTCCTCCCACTCAGTTCTCAGCCCCTTCCTTTCTTGCTCCTCATCTTATTTAATCTCCCTGAAGCCCAGGATGATGTGAAACACCCCTGTCTTGGAAATGCTTTCTCCTCTCTGGGCTTCCTCAGCCATGATTTCTTTTGGGTTTGCTTCTTCTGAATCTGAACTGGATTACATCATTCATCTTCTGCCTCTTGATCATTCGAGTCCCCTAAAGCCCTGCCCTAGGCCCTGTTCTCTTTCTGCACTCCCTCCAATTGATCTTATCAGTTCCCAAAGATTTAATTATCACCTCTCAGCTGGTAGCTTCTAAATCTACCATATTTTGCCCTCATCTTGGATGGCCCAAGGGATAGAGTCTAGAAGACCTGAATTCAAATTCAGCCTCTGACACTTCCTAGCTGTGTGAGCCAGGGCAAGTTACTTTGTCTCATCTGTAAAATGGGCATAATACCACCTACCTCTCTGGATTGTTGTAAGGTTCAAATGAGATATTTGTAAAGTATTTAGTACAGTTCCTGGAGTGTAGTAAACTCTTTGTAACTGCTAGCTATCATTATTATTATTAATCCTATTTCTCTAGGATTCTAGTCCTGTTTTACCAGAAGCCTGCTGGATGTCCCTTTGACCTTTCCATCTGGACATCGCTATGAACAAAATGGAGCTCATTGTCTTACCCCCAAACACCACCCCAGTTCAGGCCCATATCATCTCTGGCTTCAACTGTTCAATTCACCAAGCCTTTATTATGTGGCAGGCTCTTGTCATAGCTTCCTTATTGGTCATCTTGAGTCTATTCTCTGTCCTCTACAACCCAGACACTTTACAGGAGACACATTAATATCCTAAGGCAGAAGTATGATCATTTCATTCCCATGCTCAAAATCATGACTGACTTGCCTCTAGGATAAGTTACAAATTCCTCAGGCTAGCATATCAAGCTCTCCAACCATCTGGCTCCCACCTGTATTCCTAGATGGATTTCAGATTACTTCCATTTACGCACTCCTCTTCCTAACTAAAATTACTTGTAGCCTGTCTCCTTTCTTGGAATGTACAGCTTCCTAACCTTTTAAGCCCCTGCCCCTGAATCTCCTCTTTCCTTCAAGGTTCAGTTTAGGTATCACCTTCTCCTCATGGCCTTTCATTTTCATTCCCCTTGTCTTAATCTTTTCTTCCTCAAATGATCTTGTACTTGCTTATCTATCCAGATACACATGATAGCCTTCCAAGAGAACTCAAGTTCCTTGAGGGCAGGAACTCTCCTGTGTCCCCAGGACCTAGCACAGTGCCCAGCCCAAGTAGGTGCTTACTAAAAGCTTTTTGAATTACTTAAGGTGCCTTCTTTCCCAAGAGCATTAATTAGTAGCTCTTTCCAAAAATGAATGCATCTAAATTCGGTCTGCCTAGGCCAAACACTCTAAGAGCAGGTCAGAAAAGAATTAATTAAATAAGAGATATTGCTGGAAGAGTGATGAAATCCCTCTTTAATGAACCACTCTAAGAAAGCAATCCATCTCTTTTTTCATGGGGGACAAATTCTTCTCTTATCCTAGTCTGGATATGGTAGAGGAAATATAAGATCTCATCTCCAACCAGCCACAGATAACTAAAGAATAATGTAGGTGATGGGGTTGTAGACACTACCCAAGATCTCTGTACACCCAGAATGGTTTCTTCGATGCCTGGACTTTAGGGAGAAAGAGTAACTTGTCCCCTGTTTTGATTAAATTAAAAGATTCTGGTTGGTTTGTGGATTGAGAGACTATGTCCTAACTATTCTGCCTTCAGGTAGCCCCATGACATCACAGACAAATGAGAATTTTTTTTCCAAGTTAAATTCATTTTGACAAGTGGTAATTAATGAATCAGTGTTGGCTTGTAGATGAGTGTCTAGTGGGATGCCCAGGCTCTACACTTGTTTTTCCTCTATTCGATATTTTGATTAAATGACTTAGATGAAGACATGCATCAGTAACTTGGATGAAGACATGGGTGACATGCTTATCAAATTAATGAGTGATGTAAAGCTTGTAGGGATAGTTAATGTGCTGGATAATAGAATGAAGTCTCCCCAAATCATGAGAGTATAGAATTATAGGCCCAAACAAACAATATAAATCGATGCAGTTACTCCCTCTGCTGATAGATTGTAACGCTTTAGTGGGGTCTTTGTGAATTGCTATCACTACCACATCCCTACTCCCACCTCCCAAAACACAAGAAATAATAATAATTGCCTGGTGGAAAGGTTTCAGGTGATGAGTCTCTCCAAATTAGCTAGACCTCAGATGATAAGACAATGAAGTAGATTGCTAGATCTGTACCCTAAACCATTCAAGTTTAATAGGACCTGCCACGATCTGGTAGACACAGCCTTGAGCAAAGCATTATCATTGCCAATCCATGATTATTCACCAGAGTAGTGCTCCAGTAGGGAAGGAGGGGGGAAGAAAATATGGAAGGAAGGAGAGGGGAAGGAAGGAAGGAAGGAAGGAGAGGGGAAGAAAAGATGGAAGGAAGGAAGGAAGGTGGAAGGAAGAAAAGAAAAAGAGGGAGGGAGGAAGGAAGGAAGGATTTATTAAGTGACTCTGTGTCAAATGCTTTTACAAATATTTTCTCCATTGATCCTCACAGCAACCCTGGGAGCTTGGTGCTATTCTTATTCTTACTTTACAGTTGAGGAAACTGAGGCAGACAGTGGGGAAATGTCCAGGGTCACAGAGCTAGTAAGTATCTCAGGCTAGATTAGAACTTAGATCTTCCTGACTCCAGGCTCAGCCCTCTGTCTACTGCAACAGCTACCTGCTAGGTGGCAAAGTAGGGCTTGGCATTTATTTAACTTTCTCAAACAAGGTAAGTTTAATAGAGACAAATAAAGTCCTACACTTAGATTTGATTGTAAAAGCCTAGAGAGTGACAAATGAACAGCAGTTACTAAGAAAAAGACCTGGGGGGTTTGTAGTGAAGGCTAATTCAATGTGAGGCAGCAATGCAGAGCTGGTGGCCCCAAAGGCCAAAGTTACCTTAAGCTAAGGCTACAGAAGGAGAGGGTATGGATTTCAGAAGGTAAGAGTCTCATGCTACTGGTCACAGAACTTCTGGAACATCTGATTCTGGTCTGGGCACCACACTTAGGAAGGACTTTTTCTAAAGCTGAGATGCATTTAGATTAGAGCAATTGGGTTCTTTTTTTTCTTTTCTTTTTCTTTTTCTTTTTTCTTTTTGGAGGTGGGAGGGCAGGGCAATTGGGGTTAAGTGACTTGCCCAAGGTCACACGGCTACTAATTGTTTAGTGTCTGAGGCCAGATTTGAACTCAGGTCCCCCCTGACTTCAGGGCCAGTACTCTATTCACTGAACCACCTAGTCATCCCCAGCTGGGTTCTTAATGGGACTGGAAACCATGTTACATGAAATGTACCTGGAGAAAATACAGATGCATGTAGCTTGGAAAAGAAAATACTTAGAAAGGAACTGATTCTTGATTTCAAATATTTGAAGGGTTGTCATGTGTAACTATCAGTCTTACTGTGTGTGATCCCAAAGGGCAAAGAAAAAGCCAGTAGATGGAAGCTACTGGAAGCCAGGTATTAGCTCAGTATTCAGAATAACTTTTCTAACAATTAGAGCTATCTGAAAAGGGAATCTACCACCTTAGGAGTTTAGTAAATATCTGTGTTCTTGTTGACTTAGGAAATAAGGCTGGGAAAAGTTGAACAAAGGTTGAATGAGCCCCTGTCCTGGTCCAGTAGGGCTGCTTTGGATAGTTGGGTGACCTGGCCATTAATGCCAAAAGCAGGAGGCCTTTGTTTTAGCTCACACACAAGGGAAGGCCTGAAGTATAAGGGGATGCCCAGCCATGGGGACACAGAACAGGGAGGCAAAGATATCAAGATACTAGACTTGAGGTACAGTGGTCATGGCAGAAGAGAAAGGGAATTCAACCATAGGTCTGCAGAAATTATTGCTTGGTCTTGGTGCTACCAACCTAGTCATGCCTCTTAAACAGTGGGAGAGATGGCTGGGATACTGTCTCCTTTTTCAGAGAAGTGCCTCAAACCCCACCCCCACATTTCCCTCATTGGGGCTAGAAATTATTTACTGCCTAACTAAGGTGCCCACCCTGGTTCTGGGAATCAGAAGAATCATCCCTAATGCAAAGGTAGTGGGTTGTAACTTTAGGGCAGTGGACAGTAGGGAACAGGCAATACACACTTGTGGCTATGCATTCATACTCAGAGAACCCTCCCAGGCTTAGGAGAGGCTGGAAAAAACTCTCTCTGTGCCAGCAATGAAATGGGAATACTAGTGCCTCTGATTGGTTTTCTTCCTTCAGGGCTATAGGAAGGGAGCCACCCAATTAGCAAGGTTGCAGAGGTTATGTAAGGTTCTAGCACAGAACATATGGAGGGTTCCAGAATAAAAAGGAGCAGAACCAGTCTGAGATGGGGGAGGGAGGAATGAGAACTGCAAAAAGAAAACGAGGAGTGGGACAGAGTGAAGATGGTGGTGTAGAAGCAGGAAAACTCCATGGCTCCACCCATAACCACCTCAAATACCTGTAAAATATGACTAAACAAATTTTAGAGCTACAGAACCCATAAAGTGACAGAGATACAAATCTCCCGCTCAAGGCAGCCTGGCAGATGGGCAGGAAGGGTTCATCACAGTACGCTGGGAGCCAAGCCCAGCACCACATGAGCCCGAGGTTTTAGCCCAGGGCAGCCTGACCAGCCATGGCTGGAGGGACTGCAGAGAGTGGATCACCAGCAGCTGTGGCCATTTCTAGAATTATCGAGAAATATGAAAGACAAAGTAAAAGGTCAGTGGAACTATCCTGGATTTGGTAGGGACACAGTGTGGTCCCCCCAATGCTCCCGGAATGAGAAGCAGCAGAAGTGATGGCCCTGCAGCTGCCTCCACATGGCTGCTTCAGAGCTCCCAGCCTGCAGATTGTAGTGGGGCCAAGCGACCATTCAGAAGCTAATCACTCTTGCCTTAACCTGCCTGGATAAGAATCACAGTCTTGGGTGGTGGTCCTGAGATGTGTGACCAGTAAGCCAAAGCTGGTGGGGGCTGCAGAGATTGTGGCCTCCTAATAGTTCCAGCAGCTGCAAAAGCCCCAGCAATTTGGGACAAAGCTCTCCCCTCTGGAAGCAGAGTTCTACTGTGGCAAAGAGCTCAAAAGTCAAGTAATTGTCTGACAATATGAGCAAGTAAAGGAAGCAAAGCAAGCACAGCCATCCAACTTTAAATTCCTTTTTTGGGGACAAAAAGGATCAAAGCATGGAATGGGAGGAAGACAACACAGTTAGAACTCCTGCACCAAAAGCTTCCAAGAAAAAATATAAACTAGTTACAGGCCATGGAGGAGTTCAAGAAGGATTTTGAAAATCAAGTAAGAGAAGTGGAGGAAAA
>JAQQSV010015926.1:0-11961 GCA_028646515.1 Pseudochirops corinnae | reverse complement strand
TTTTAACATTTGATTATAGAACTTTAGATTCTAGATTCTTTCTCTTCCTTCCTCGTCACCCACCCCCACTGGAAGGACAAGCAATCAAATATAGGCTGAACATGTGAAATTACGCAGAACCTCTCCACAGTGAGCACGCTGTGAGAGTCTGATTACATGTCCCTTCTTCCTATCCCCCCAACCACTCTCCACCCTGTCCCCGTCCCTGTCCCTTCTTATTTGGTTTTCAAAATCCTTCTTAAGCTCCTCTATGGATTGTAATCAGTTTACATTTTTCTTGGAAGCTTTTGGTGTGGGAGTTCTGACTGTGTTGTCTTCCTCCCATTTCATGCTTTGATCCTTTTTGTCCCCCAAAAAGGTATCTAAAGTTGAATTGCTGAGCTTGGTTTGCTTCCTTTGCTTGCTCATGTTGCCACAAAATATTGCCATGTTGATTTTTGAGCCACATTTGATCCCTGCTTCCCAGGGGGAGAGCTTTATCCCAAATGGCTGGGTTTTTTTCAGTTGCCGGAGCAATTAGGAGGCCTCTGTCTCTGCAGCCCCCACCAGTTTTGGCTTACTGGTCACACACCTCAGGACCACCACCCAAGACCATGATCCGGATCCAGGCAGGTTAAGGCAAGAGCACTTAGCCTCTGAGTGATCGTTGGCCCACCTGCAATCTGCTAGTCAGGAGCTCTGAAGCAGCTGCATGGAGGCTTCCGCTGCTTTCTTGCCCTGTGGGCCAGCGGCTGGATCCCTTCTTTCCCCCCAATTTAGCTGAGTTCCACCGACTTTTCACTTTGTCCTTGGTTCTTATGGGTTGACAGTTCTGGAAACTGCCACAGCTGCTGATGATCCACTCTCCTGATAGCTCCAGCTATGGCTTGTCCTGATGGCCCTGGGGCTAAGCCGTGGTTTCAGGCTGGGCTGGTTTGGCTCCCAGCACTCTGCAGTGAGCCCTTCGCACCCACCTGCTGTGCTTCCTTCAGCGGGAGATGTGTTTTCTTGTAATTTTGTGGGTTCTGGAGCTCTAAAATTTGTTTAGAGTCTTATTTTATAGGTATTTGATGTGGTTATGGAGGAAATTGCAGAGTTCTGCTTTTACACTGCCTTCTTGACTCTGCCCCCGATTTAAATTTTTCAACACCTTAAAAAATACCCAACTTTGGTAGAATAAATAGGACTATACTATTTTTTCTCTCAGATTGTAAATTCCTTGAGGGTGGCCCTATTTTTTTTTTAATCTCCCTTTGACATGGTAGAAATGTATTGTGTATAAGAATGTCCTAAATAAATGTTTGTTGAATGTATGTAAGTAGTAGTAACAAATATCAGAAATAACCAGATATTTTTAAGAAGCTGTTACAATGCTAAAAATGCCAGAGAAAACTGCATACTCAGACTGATACAGGCTCAATAGGAAGAGCAAGGGCTTTTTCCTTCTTACTGCTGCTTAGTGAACTCAATGAAAACCATGGCTTCTTTGCAGGAGAGTCTGTTAGAATGAAATGGTTTCATCCAGGATCAGGGGTGGAGAACTTGCAGCCTCAAGACCATATATATCCCTCTAAGTCCTCACATGTGGCCCTCTGACTGAACCCAGACTTGACAGAACAAATCCCCTTAATGAAAGGATTTGTTCTGTAAAACTTAGTCTCAGTCAAAAGGCTGCATCTAGAAGGCCACAAGTTCCCTACCCCTCTACCTGGATGATATTTTCTACTTGTTTGCTAGTATGAGATCCTTGGTGTTGATAAATCTGGCATGTTGTTTTTATTCTTGCCAGGATATTGTAAGGATCTGTATTCTTTTGCTGGAATATAGCTTTAAGGAAAATTTCATTTTAACTTTTAGGGCCTTTTGTTTTACATTTATATGAATTCTTTAAATTTCTCTCATTAAAATGACCTTTCTGGTTTTATCTGATCAAGTAATTTGCAAGTTGATTTTTTTGATCAGTGGAGAGTAAGTGTTAGTCTTGTGGGAGGAAATAACTTGTATTAACACTTTTTTAATAGGAGGTGCATCTCTCTACATGAATAGAATTTCACGTCTGGCCAAACACACAGCGGCATCATTTTCATCACTCTTAGTTCAACTTTTTCAAGTTGTTTTAATGAAGTTGGGTTACGAATCAGAGAATTACAAATTGAAAAATTACAGATCTAAAGATTGTGAATCTAAAAGTTATAAGACGAAAAGCCATGAATCAAAAGGTATTTAACAAATTTTCTTCTTTTCCCACCAAACAGTGCTTTTAGAGGTGGAGAAAACACTGCACTTTTTCTTATGGCTTTTCATCTACATTTTCTTCTCCTGCTGTCAGTGCTATCTTCTTGTGGCTGTTTTTTCTAAGCTTACTACTACTAGTTTAACTTATTTTTAAAGCTGAAAATTGACCGTTACTTTAAACACTTGTGTTAAAGTATACTGCTGTAATCTCTCTTTTTCAACATTTTTATTCCTTGATTCATTTTACCTTTTTAAAACAAAGGTAATTCTTTAAATGGATTGATTTTTAGTTCAGGACCTCTGTTATGTTTCTAAACTTTTTTTAAACAAGGTTTTCTTTTATTTGCTGCTGGTTTGGGGAAATTCAGTTTACCAGTCAGTGCTATTTTTTTTAACCTTTCAATAATAAAACCTCACCAGCATTCACCGGTATTAGGTAGAGCTTCAGATATCCATTTTAAACTATCTTATTGCACTGGCTTCATGTAAAGCTAGAAGAATTTGAACTTGAGAGAGATGAATTTTTCTAAGCCTGTTTTGCATATATTGCAGCTCATTCGAATTACTGTGGGTGTGTGAATGTAAAAGAGTTTCTCAGAGAGGATGGTCACCTCAGTGTAAATGGTGAATCACTGTGTAAGTATGGCTTTATCATATGTGTGAAAACTTAGTCTTTGGCTCAATTCTGCACAGGTTATAATTTTTTAGTGACCTGATTAAATTACATGAGTACCACATGCCATATGTCAATATCCAGAGCTAATATCCATTATTAGGTTAAGTAAGGGACTTATGTTTAAATACGTAATTATGGAAACAACTGTCAGATTTCACTTAACTGATTGTTTTTGTTTTTTATGAATTGCTATTTTGACATGACTTGACACAGGTCTATTGATTGACTTACTTGCTTATTAATTTGTTAAATTAATGCTTAATTGTTACCACAACCAACAGGTGATGACTGTAAGGGGAAGAAACATCTTGAAACATATACAGCAACCCACTTGCAATCTTCCAAGTCAAAAAGGGTAGCAAGGACCATTTGGCACACCTTTTCTTATACAGGTTGACTCTTGTACCTTTTTTGTTTTTCTTTTTCATCACTATTTCACAAATGTTAATCATTCATTGCTTTGTTTTTATAAAACCTTCTAAGGATTTTAAGTAACAGTAACTCACTTTTCAGTAACTCTTTGAGGTTTGTATAGTTGTTTACTCACAACTGCTCTGTGAGAGAAGTACTAAGTAGCTTCAGATCTATTCATAAACATAGTCAAAATAGAAACTTAAGCTAAAAATTTAGATAAATTTGTTACCTGTTTATTTAATTTATGTAGTGCAGGTTTGATGGCTAGAACTCAGCTTTGTAAGGAGGTTTAAATAAAATGAAGTTAATTATTCTTTTGAGATACAGTATTATTTTGCAAATAGCCATGTATCTATATTGCATGATACAGAACATTTACGTTAAACACATATTCCCTTATATTTGCAAAACTTCAATACCCCTTTCAGGCTTAACTGGCAATATTATAAAAGTCAACAAGGTGTTATTTCATGAAACTATTTGCTTTTCTGTTTATTTTTTATTCATGTCTTTCATGGAGAAAGGGATAGTAACTTTTTCCCTGTAAGGCTGCAAAAGTTAGTTAAAATTGTTTTGTGAGTTGCCAAATAAATGTATAATAGTCGAAAAGATTACGTCTTTGTTCTTCAGTAAAAGTTATTACTGGGACATTCTTATAATTTGAATGCACAGATTTCAGGCAGTTAAAATTAATGTATGTATAATGTCAATGTCACTGTAAAAGAGAAACAGTAATTAAGGAATCTCATAAGCAGCCACAGACTTTATATACATGTCATTTTGATGTAAAGTTATTTATGTTGTGTTTTGCTGATTTTTTTTCCTCCCTAGGAAAGAGGCCATGAAAATTTTTAAAAAATATATCACGTTTAAAATTCTAACTGTAAAAATCATTTCCCCAAGAATGTTATGCTGATTTTTATGTGACTTAATTTACCTTAGAATGTTGCCTTCTCCCTATCAAAAAATTTTGTAGTACTATTCTCAAATATATAAAAGAATTCTCCAACAAAATTATTATGAAACTTGGATTTTAGGAAATACTTGTTAAAGAGACTGGCACATTGTAGACATTTTAGTTGGATAAGATATGAAAAAGTGTAGAATTGAAGAAAAATTATTTTGATTCATAGCGAGTGTTTTTTCATATTGCCAGTCAATTTCAATGAGTTTTTGTCTTTCTTGATTTATAAATAATTTTATTTTACTGAAATCAAGGAAAATCCTTTGACTTAATAAAAATAGAGAATGGTAAAATTTTAAAATAGCATCCAAATGTATTGTTTCATACATGTGTCAAGTGGAAGAAGCTGTTTTATTATGTATTTAGAGGATGGTGTTCTGGTTATATTCTCTGTGTGTACACTCTGCATACACCTTTTATCTGTTGTAGGTTACTTTTTGATGCAAACACTACAAAGGATTGGAGCTAGAGGATGGTTTGTGTCCAGGAAGGTGTTGTCATTTCTTTGGTTGGCTATTGTTTCTCCAGGTGGTTATTTTTGGCTTTTTATGCTAGTATGATCTGAAAGGCTTTTGGAAAATTAAGTATTTTTCTTTGTGATCTGATGCTTTTCATTTTGGCTTCTTGAAATAACATTTTTCAGTCATTACTACCTTGAAATGCTAACATCCTAAATTTCTAGTTGCATAAGCATTTGGGGTGTGTGTGTGTGTCTGTGTGTCTGTGTGTGTCTGTGTGTGTGTGTGAGAAAGATTTGAGATATAAAATTCATCGCTAGCAGCTTGATTTCAGTGTAATTCAAGTGCATGGATTTAATGCTTTAAATAAATGTTTCTTCTCTTTCATCTTGTGATTCTGTGACTTATGTTGCTCTGTGGTTTTACTCTTAACCACTGCTATATGACTTAGTCCTGTTGTGACGCATGTAAAAATCCTGTTCTCAGATTTTCTTTAATCATCTGCTTTCAAAGTAAAATGATTTTTTGTTGTTGTCGTTGCTTGTTGCTTGGTTGTCCAAAGTATTCCACTTAGATGCTTTGATTTCCTTAGAACAATTCGACTTTTTATGTTTTATTTTTAGGGAAGGCAGCCTCTGGAGTATTTTGGTGGCTAGGAACTGGATGGTATCAATTTGTTACTTTGATTTCTTGGTTAAATGTGTTCCTACTTACAAGGTAAGGAAACCTTTCCTCTAACATCAATTTTAAGTTTCAAAAGGGGTGAATCATTTTGTTATTAAAATTCACTCACTTTAATTGTGGGTTAGGAATCATGGTTTGGTAAAAAGTATTGGAGCAATCAAAATCAGGTAACTTACATTGGAATTTCATAGAATAGGGAATAAGTCAGGTCCTTCTTGGATTTTATTCAAGAAAATTTTAATTACTCAGGTACTTCTCTGATACTCTCCAATTGGATATGCAGTATCTTACATATAGTAAGGAGTCTGTTGATTGATTGGTGTCTTGAACAATCCAAGACAATATTATAATGATGTCATAAATGTGTCAAATACATGGAGGAGAAGGATTTAGAACAAATCACTAGTATATGCAGAATTCCACTTATTAAAAATGTATTATCTGAGCAACTTGATGAAACTGAAGATTTGAACAGGTAAATGTTCATTCACCCTTCTCTGTCTTTTCTCATCTGTACATAGTTGATGTTACCAATAGTTGGTGAATTTATGCAGATACTAATCTACAATAATAATTACTACTGCATTAGAATTTATATTTATCACTACTGCATTCCTAGATTAAGTTTCTCAGATTATGAAATTGAACAAATGGATAGAAATCATGGGCCTGTAGGAAACAGCATTGTTTTTTAAGGGCAGAGGTATTTTATATAAAATGCTTAGAAGGAAAATCAGTGTGGTGAATATTATTATTATATTTCTCCCCCCCCTCCATCCCTTCTCTCTTCCTAACTTTTCTTTCCAATCATTAAGACTTGCAACTTCAGTGTTATCTTCCATTCTTCTCTCAAATCCCCCTATATCCATTCTGTTGTCAAATCCTTTCCATTTTACCTTTTTAATATCTCTTGTGTATTCCCCATTTTCTCCTCTAGCACCACCAATCTGGTCCCAGGAGGGTATAGTCCCCTCATGCTTTGACTAGAGCAATAGCTTTCCAGTTGACCTCAAGTCTCTCCTACTCCAATTCATCCTCCACTTAACTACTGAAATAATCTTTGCAGGTCTAACCATGTCATTCACTGATTCATTAAATTCTAGTAGTGTTCTCTTGCATTCAGGGTTTAAATATAAAATCTTCTGGGTTTTAAAACTCTTTATAACATGACCCTTTCCTATCTTTCTAGCCTTCTTTCCTCTCCTGTCTACATATTCTTCAGTCAGTGACACTGGCTTTCTTGATGTTTCCTTGCGCGTGATGCTCCATATCTGAACTTTATGTGTTTTCCCTGGCTATCCCCCATGCCTGGAATCCCTTCCCTCTTCACTTCCTCCTGCTGGCTTCCCTGGATTCCTTCTAGTCTTAATTAAAATCCCACTTCCTCAAGAAGCCTTTCTTTATCTTATTTTTAGTACTTTCCTTTCTAGATCATCTCCATTTTATCTCTTACAGAAGGATACATACACATACACACACACACGCTTATGTCTTATTTGTGCATAATAGTTTACATGTTGTCTTTTCTTATTCACATGTGAGTTCCTTGAGGGTAGGGACTGCTTTTACTTTTCTTTGTATCCTAAGCACTTACACTGTGCCTGGCATATAGTAAATACTTAATAAATGCTTGTTGATTTATTTTTCAACTTCTGTTTCTTGCAAGTTAAACATTTTCATTTTTATTTCCAGGTGCCTTCCAAAAATTTTCAAGTTGCTACTGTTACTTATCCCACTTTTACTTTTGCTAGGTATGTGAAGTGTGAAGTTTGTTTTCATTTTAAGTTGATTATTCATGTTTATTTTAATTGATAATTCATGTTTAATTTTTAAAGATTTTTCACTTAATTTTTTACTTAAATAAAATCTCTTGTATACTTTCTTGAAATTAGTCTTTTTAAACTTTTTAATTTTTGTTTTTATCTAAGGGATAGGCCTTTATTTATGGAACATGGAAAGTTTCCTTTCACTCTTGCCTATATTTAATTGGACAAGCATACACAGAACACAGAGGATAGATGAGTCCAGATACTTTAAGCCTGATTCTTCCCACGTTAATCAGCCTACAGAGGTAAATTGTTTGAATACTTTCTTAGATGGCTGACTCAGTGTTTTATTCCACACACTAAATTAGTCATATTGTTAGCCAGTATTGAAGTTCAGAGTGGGGGGAACACTGTTCTTTGAATTTATTGATAAAATTTTCAAATAAAGAATTTTTGTGCCATCTTTCATGTTCTAAAGGAGTTCTAACAATGTTGACATTCTCACTCCTGCCCCCATTATTTAGTTCATGTTTGATTTAAGTAGCAATTGATATTTTTATTTTATTGGAGGAAAGTTCCCTAAAATGTCTCATAGAGAACCTTTTAAAAAGCCTCTATTTGCTAGGGTTTTAACAATGGATTTTCCTATTTGAACTGTTTTCTAGTATTTTACCATGCCAGAGAAAGGACAGATGAATAAGAATCCTTTGATTTTTGTCTAAGATCCTTTTTGGTTTGGACTTTTTTTTTAAAAAGAAGTTAGTTATAGCCTGTAAAATGATATTAACATTGTCTTTGAATTTGAAATCACTTGGAAATAGTACTGTAAAAGTACCTACAGTTGTATCTTAGTAATATTAGTAGCAGTAATCTGAATAGCCAAGTGTTTTCAAGGAACAGAGTTATGAAGTAGGAAATTGTCTTCCTTTTTTTCATTATGACAGATCTATTCATTTTATTTTTCTAGTTCTGTCAGAGACCTGGTGCACAACAGACCAGAGTATGGTATTATGGTATTTTCTGACACTGCAACAGAGATGATAAGATTTTTTTATGGAGATTATTTTTTAAAATATTAGAAGAGAAGCCATTTGTGATCTTTTGGCATAGGTTGTTTTTACTTTCTCTCTAAAGTTAGACATTACCAAAAATGTATATTAAGTTATTTCATGTTTGGTATGATAAATTGTGACCAGATGAAATTAGCAGTTGAAAAGTTTTGTGTGTTTTGACATCATTAGCTTTAAATTTCCATTCAGCATATTTGTTTTTATCTTTAAGATGGATTTTATGACTTTCCAACAAGAAAATGAATTCCGTATATTGAAGCTGGAAGATCTTCTTGCAAAACTGTCCGAAAAGGACAAGGTACTTAGTTTTTCCATTTTAATTTTAGCATAAGTTAAATGTCTATTTTTCATCTTTCAGAATGACAACCAATAATCAACTTCAGTTAAAATAATTTTTAAAAATTCCTTGGTAATTATTTTTTAAGCTTTTTTGTTGTTGAACCTTTTATGTTGTCCTTATGAAAGAATGTTTGTCAAAAACTCTTGAGAATGACTTGGGGTTATTGATTTTCATGCTTAGTAATCAGTTTTTCCTATTCTTGTTTCTGGATTCTCTTTGGTTTCATTTAATCAACAAGCATAATTTTTGAGTTCATACTATGTACCTAGCCCTGTGCTAGAGCTGTGGGATATAAAAAGAAGTACAAGATTAGGTAATTGTTTACATGGTTCCAGTGCCAGCATTAATAAATGAAACCTTTAGTACTCTGTAGTTAGTTTTTTCATTATAGTACCGGCAGTTGTTATGTGCATGAGCTATGTGCTCTGTATTGTCATTGTTCAACAAACTATTCAACAAAGATTTATTAAGTACCTCTTATGTACAAGGAACTAATGTATTAGAAGTATACTTATATTATTCTACCTCTAAAACAAATTGAATTCCAAATTTGGAAATGGGAGAGCATTTATAGCATATCACTAGCCATTTTATAACATTGGCTCTCATAAAACATGTGTGGACATGAAAAAAAATTTTCCTATATTTTCCATGTCCAAGGAAAAAAAAGGAAAAGATATAGAAGAAAATATTCTTAATTCTACACCCTGAATCTCTCAGTTGTCTCTCTGGAGGTGGATAGCATCCTTCACTGTAAGTCATTTGGAATTATGATTGGTGATTTTGTTGATTAAAGTTCCTGAATCTTTTAAAGTTGATTATCTTTAAAACTGCTCAGCTTTAAAGCTATTACTATGTAGATTGCTCTCCTGGTTCTGCTCACTTCACTTTGTATTCAGACAATTCTTCTCAGATTTTTCTTCAATTATCCTTGTTATTATTAACTTTTTTTAAAAAATTCAATTTCTTTTAAGTTTCAGATTCTCTCCTTCCCCAAACTCTCTCCCACCCATTGAGCAGGCAAGAAATAAAAAAACTCATTGCAATTTGATGCCATTACAAAACAAATTTCTTCATTAGCCATGTTTTGTAAAAAAAGAAAAAGAAAAAAATAACATACTGAGTCTATCAGTAGTTTTCTGTCTGGAGGTAGATAGCATTTTTCTTCCTAAATCCTTTGGAATTATGGTAGGTCATTGTGATCAGAGTTGCTAAGTCTTTCATAGTCAATCATCTTTACAGTGTCACTTTTACTGTGTAGACTGTTCTTCGTCTTCAGCTCATTTTACTTTGCATTAGTTTATAAAGTCTTCCAGGTTTTTCTGAAACCACTTCCTTCATCATTTCTTACAGCACAGTAGTATTCCTTTATATGCATATACCATCACTGGTTTATTCATTCCCCAATCCATGGGTATTTTCTCAGTTTCCAGTTCTTTGCTACCACGGAAAGAGTTGCTATAAATATTTTGGCATACATGAGCCCTTTTCCTCTTTGATCTCTTTGGGGTATAAGCCTAAAAGTAGTATTGTTGGATCAGAGAATATATATAGTTTATTTATTTTTTTGTCTTTTTGGAGGGGGGAAGGCAGAGCAGTTGGGGTTAAATGACTTGCCCAAGGTCACATAGCTAGTTTTGTATTGTGTCTGAGGCTGGATTTGAACTCAGGTCCTCCTGACTCCAGGGTGGATGCTATATTCACTGCACCACCTAGCTGCCCCTGTATATATAGTTTAATAACTTTTGGGACATAGTTCCAGTTTGCTTTCCAGAATGATTAGAATAGTTCACAGCCCTACCATCAGTGCGTTATTGTACCTATTTTCCCCTTCTCCTCCCAGATTATACTTTTCCTTTTTTGTCATTTTAACCAGTCTGATTGGGGTGAGACGATACCTCAGTTGTCTTAATTTTCATTTCTCTGATTATTAGTGATTTAGAAACTTTTTTTTTCTCGTGGCTAATGATAGCTTGGAGGTCTTCCTCTGAAACTTGCCTATTCATATTCTTTGACTTTTTATCAGTTGGGGAATGGCTATTATTCTTATAAATTTGACTTCGTTCCCTATATATTTTAGAAATGAGACTTTTATCAGAGAAACTTTGCTGCAAAGATTTTGTCTTAATTTCTTGTTTTTAATTTTAAATGCATTGGTTTTATTTGTACAAAACCTTTAAAATTTGTGTGATCAAAATTATCCATTTTGCTTCCTATGAACCTGTCTCATGTTTGATTATGAACTCTTCCTCTTTCCATAGAGCTGACAATTTCTTCCTTGCTCCACTAATTTCCTTAGGTATCACCCTTTATGTCTACATCGTGTAGCTGTTTTGAGCTTATCTTGGTATATGGTGGTATATGGTATGAGATGTTGGTCTATGTCTAGTTTATGTCAGACTACTTTCCAATTTTCCCCAAAATTTTTGTCAATGAGTACTTGCTCCATCTGTTAGAATCATTGGGTTTATCAAATGTTAGCATACTGTTCTCATTTGCTCCTTTATATTGTATATCTTATCTGTTCTACTGATCAACCTTATTTCCTACCCACTGCCAAATTGCTTTGATAATTATAGCTTTGTGGTATAATTTGAGATCTGATACACTAGTATCCTTCCCATTTTTTTCATTAATTCTCTTGATAGTTTTAACCTTTTATTTCTCCAAATAAATTTTCTTATAATTGGCGGAGCCAAGATGGCGGCGTAGCAGCAGCAACATATCGCAGCTCTCACATAGCCACCCCAAAATACCCATAAAATAGGACTCTAAACCAATCCTAGAACTCCAAAACGCACACAGATACTTCCCACTAAAGTCAGCTCGGCTACAAGGAACCATATCAGCACTGCCAAAGGAAAACCAGCCTGCCTGAAGCTGCGGCTGTGCCCTGGGGTCGGCTGGGCGGGAGGAGCTGAGGAGCCTCTCTGGTGAGCAGATTAGCAGCAGCTGCAAGCAGCATTCAGAATTAGCTAAGTGGGAATTGCGAAAGGGGGAGAAAAGCAGTCCTGCTGAAAGGCCTCCAGAGTGGAAAGGTGAAAGGCAGAGGTTTTGCACCCGCCTCTGCATTGTAGCTTCCCGCCCGTGGCCTGTAGACAGCAGGGGGACTAAGCGATTGTTCTCAGGCCGGTGCTCTCACGTTGAGCAGCCTGGATCCGGATCGTCGTCTTGGGCCTTGGTCTTGGAGTCTTCATTATCCAGTCAGCCGGAAGTAAGTAGGAAGAGTCCCAGCATCTTCCTGAGAGCTACGGCAGCCGGGAGGACCCCAGTGATTTGGGACA
This sequence comes from Pseudochirops corinnae, assembly GCA_028646515.1. Lineage (NCBI taxonomy): Eukaryota > Metazoa > Chordata > Mammalia > Diprotodontia > Pseudocheiridae > Pseudochirops > Pseudochirops corinnae. Next base: position 91 of record JAQQSV010015926.1, on the reverse strand, counting down.
GAGCTTTCCCTTCTGGAAGCAGAGCCCCACAGAGATTTGAAAAAAAATCATGGTCTGAACAACCATGAGTAAGAATAAGCATAAGAAGCAA
>JAQQSV010015925.1:0-11961 GCA_028646515.1 Pseudochirops corinnae | reverse complement strand
TTATGTTCTTAAAATGTTTTCTTACAAAGCCCATTAATGCCCAAATAAGAGCATATAGTTAATTCTTTAATCTACTAAATGGGCAGGATTTTTTATGTGTCTACTAGAATCATAGATCTAGAGCTAAAAGGACCCTGAGAGGTCACCTAGTTCAATCTCCTAATTTTACAGATGAAGAAAGTATGTGAGGAGAATGTAAAGGAAAGAGACAAGAGAGAAAAGGAGGGAGCAGAAAACAAGGCAAGGTGAAGGAAAGATGAGGGAAGGGGAGAGGAAATGATGGAAGGGGAAAAAGAAGAAAGAATGAAATAAAAGGGAATAAAGTAAGGAAAGTAAAAGAATAATATAAAGAAAGGAAACTTTAAATCCTAATGATTAAGCCAGCATACTAAGATCAAAAAATGGGTAAGGACATTACACATGGATGCTGGTAGAATTTGCTATTATATCTTGAATTTTCTTTTTAAAATGACTTTTGGCCAGTGTCCTTTGGTGAAAAGAGGGGTCAAGAGTTCCTGTGACTATGTACCTTATGACTTTTTTTCTCTTGCTGGGCAGAGCATGTTCCTTGGTGGAAGGCAACAACGGACTTGACCAGGTGTCTTACATATACCTAAAAGGAACTTATTTTTTGTCATTGAAATTCAGGTTGCATTTAACTTATTTTGGAGAAACTTCTCATCCAGAGCTACGCCACAAGTCTTACACGAGGGTAGTGGTATGGACCCTTACTCCTTACTATAGGCATCATTATCCTGGAGATCTGCAATAACACAGAGTGACGTTTTCCATCATTTTTCCTCAAAATTTTTATCAGGTAGAAAGAGTGCTATATAAGCAAAGACTTTACACTATATGTAGGCTAAAAATAGATCAGAAAAGAATATGAAATTCACAGATCATTGTTTGAGTGTTTTTATCATGAGGCTAATTACTTATTGGTTTAATAAAGCTTTGTTCCTTGGTACCAGAAGTCTACACATGAATATTTTGCCAGAACCTTTATCTCTGACTTCATTTTTATTTTTACCTGCTTTTTTTCTTGGAGGGAGGAAGGTAGGGCAATTGGGGTTAAGTGATTTGCCCAAGGTCACATAGCTAGTTTTTGTTTTAAATGTCTGAGGTTGGATTTGAACTCATGTCCTCCTGACTCCAGGGCCAGTGCTCTATTCACTGTGCCACCTAGCCACCCCATATCCCTGACTTCAAATGAAAGAAAGTGAATTGTACCTTCTGTGGGGACAGAGACAGTAGTAGTAATGTGCAAAGGCCAATGTGGCAATTGGTGTGGTCATGCTGGAAGATTAGGAGGGAAAGTATAGATTTTAATCCTCTCCCCCAAAGGAGTGGGGAGGGATGGGAGTGAGGAAGCAGGATTTTATTTTTATTGTTTTTTTGCCATGGCAAAGGCCCTAGCACTTCTGGGATGACTGTCTAAGGAAGGTTGCACCTTGTGCTGAGACACAGGGCTGGTGATCCCAGAAAAAAGGAAGCTTGTCTTCTAATCCCCATATTGGTAGCCTAGATAAAGATCTAATTATTTACCCTAAAGAAGAGGTAAAATTCATACATAACTGTGAAATCCACATATACATATTGCTTTATAGCTACTAAAGTGTTATTCAAGCAATAACACTCTGCCCATCATAAACCTGCAAAAATGTTGTTCTTTGTTATAAGAGTAGAGACAATGGCATCTAACATTCCTTTAATTCTCAAAACGTAAGCAAACAGAAACAGAGACAGAGAGATATCTTTTTCCAATGTATAACTATATATAATACATACAAACATATACATATATGCATATATGTATGTGCATATATGTATATATCTTTATAAATGTATGTGTATGTATCTACACATATTTACATACATACATACACATATATATACATACATATATATATATATATATATATATATATATACACACACACGTGCGCACACACACATTTTTTCTTAATTATTTGTCCAGTATTGTGTAATTTCTTTACTTCTGTCTCATTTCAATTCTACAGTGTCCCTGGACATTCAAATTGACAAATATTTTATAATAGTATTATAACTGAATATATTATCCATGTAACAAGAATAAAGCTTACTTTCTAATGTGTGGTATGTATAGTAGTTAGCATCACAGTAAGTATAAATTTAGGGACCTACTCCTGAGAGGAAGCTAGTGCATCCTTTTGGATAGATATTTTATGCAGGCATCAAAATGGGGGAAATTCCTAAATGACAGATGTGGATTCAGTGATCATTTTAATTCCCAGAAACTTAATTCTCATTCATTAAAATTCTTAATATCACTATATTCTACTTTCTTTCTACTTTTACACCTTTAATAATAGTAAATCGTATTACCATGATACTTTATATTTTCCAAAGCATTTTTATTCAGTCAAATATTTATTAAGTCCTGGCTAGGTATAGAGCTAAGTGGTGGGGATACAAAAAGAGGCAAAATAGAGTGCCTGTCCTCAAGTTTCTCACAACAACCTTGCGCTGGAGGCATTAAAATCTTTCATTTAAAATTCATAATTATAAATGAAGAAAACGAGTCTCAGTTATTGACTTCTTTTCTCATATCATAAAACTAGGAACAAGACCTGGAACTGAAACTGAAGTCCTCTGTACTCCAGACCAAAGCTCTTCCTCATAGCCACAGAATTGAAATTATGTAGGATTCAACAAATTGAGGACTTGATAGCTCTGGATTTTGTTTTTGGGAAGAAATACAGAAAGGAAAAAGGGTTAACTGAAGTCCAAGTCTTTTGAAGTGAAGTCTTTTGCACTATGTACTGGAGCCATCTGCCAGTCTGTAATTGAAATATTAATGCTCAGAAATATGTCCTCTGGAAGAAAGGAGGAAAATGAATGGACAAAAATACACTATGCATTTTTATTATTTAATTATAACAATTGTATGTCAATTCCCCCAACTTCAGACTTGGAAGTGAGGACCTCCTCAATGATATAGAAAACAAATGTAGGTCCTTGAAATCATTGGCAATTTGAAGAAAAATATCTATTTGCCTGGCTTTTAGATTACAATATAATTCTACAGTTGGATAGATTAAATAGGAGAAGAATAATTGTTCTTTGGGTGCCTAGAACTGACATGGCCAATTATATCAGTGAATAGGTTTTTGTTGCTTAGTTGTACCAATTCTTTGTGAACCCTGTATGGGGTTAGCTTTAGACTAAGGAGAATAATCCCACTGCCATTTCCTTTGTCTCTCCAAAGAATACATGTGATTCACCATTTTTTTTATTTTTAATTTTTTATATATTTTTAATTTTAAACTTAAATATGAAATGTGAAAAAGAAACAAATACAAAATGAGAAAAGAATAAAAATTGTTATGTGCACAGCAGAACACAAGAGAGTATTCAAAATATAAAGTAATAAATTTCTATTTCAAGAAAGCCTATATAACAAATAATATACATTGTATTTAATTATAATTATTAATATTATTATTATTATTTTGGTAGTTGGGTAGTTTGATTTTATTTTGTTCTCTGCTGTGTATATATGTGTGCATGTATATACATACGTGCATATATTCATATACATACACACATAAACATAAACATATAGACATACATCCATACATACACTTACAAACACATATACATAGATATCTATATACATCTATGTAAGACCATACTATACTTGTTTGTAATCTGTTTCTCTGAAGGTGGATAGCATTGTTCTTCATAAGTCCAAGTTTTGCCATCTTTTTCTAAGTGCACCAACTCATTTCTTTCACCTCAACAGCATTCCTGTCTTATGCTAATTATTTTAAGTAGTCTAAAACAATATTATTAATATGACTGAAATATAGTACAGTTTCCCTATTTTTCTCTTTTGATTAAATATATTTTAGTTTTAACTTTTTCTGAGATCATGATTATTACCCCTGCTTTTTTTCACCCTAATAAATTCTACTCCTGATTTTTATTTTGTTTGTGTGTATCTCTATTTCCTATCCATCCATTACTTCTACCTACTACCTTGCCCTCCTAATCCTTAATCTAGCCCCATCCAGGGATTCCTCCTTTATCCTCTCCCCAGGCCCTTTCCACTTACCTTCTTGTTTCTATCTGAATTTAGAAGAGTTTCATACACAAACACAAACACACATACATATATACACATATATGAAATGATATAAATATACAATATACAGATACGTGTATATATACTTTTATAGAAACACATGTGTATGCATGTGTTTATCCCATTCCCATCAATCTAGACACCCTTCTATACTCACCCTCTATCCTATTCCCTCACCCTCTTATTTCCTTATAAATTTAGAAGACTTTTATTTCCTTCTAAGTGTATATATTGTTATTTGTTTAACTCAGGTCTAATGTGAGTTGGGTTGTCTCTAAAAATCCTTTACCCTCCCTATCCATTTAGCTTTTTATATCTTTTTTAAATTTTGAAGAATTTTGTACACACACAAACACACACACACACACACACACACATATAACTGCCTGAGGAGAGTAGGATTCCAGAAGTACCAGCCCTCCTCCCTCATCTAATTCCTCTATGACAGTTCTTCTTCTCACACATTATTTATATAACATAATTATTCTTTTCACCTTTTCCTAGATGGTAGTACAGTTTGGAATCACATCATACTCAGCTCTACCCTAAGCTTTCTTTCAAAATACCCAATTGCCAATTATAATCTTAGGCATACAGTTTACATTTCCTTGTATAAAAAGTAAACACTGTTCTTATTGAGTTTCTTCTAATTAATCTTTGATGTTTACCTTATATTTCTCTTGAATCTTGTCAATTTTTCTATTAAGTTTAGGTTTTATAATAAAATCCTGAAATTCTGGCAATTCATTAAATATCCATATTTTTTTTTGGTTCAAGATTACACTTAGTTGATTAAATGTGATGTTTTCATCCACAACCCCAGTTGTTTTGCTCTTTGATATGTATTGTTCCAGACCTGTGGTTTTTTTAGTGAAGCCACTGCTAGGTCTTGTGTGATTCTAATTGTGGCTCCACCATATTAATTTTTCTCTATCCTTCTTATTGCTCATAATATTTTCCCCTTGACCTTGGGGCTTTGGAAGTTAGCTATGATATTCCTGTAGGTTTTTCTTGTATGATCTCTTTCAGGCAAAAATTGGTAAATTTATTATATTTTTACTTTTTCCTCTTCTTTTAACACTTCAGGACAATTTTCTTTAACTATTTCTTGTATTATTGCACCAAGATTCTTTTTTTTCAATCATAGCTTTCAGGTAGTCCAATTATCCTTATATTTTCTCTCCTTGATCCGTTCTCCAGATCAGTCATTTTTTCTTATGAGATGTTTCACATTTTCTTTTAATTTTTCATTATTCATATTTTGTTTTATTATTTCTTGATCTTTTATAGCTTTACTGACTTTTTGCCCAATTGTAATTTTCAAGTTGTTTTCTTCCTTAAGATTCTAGATCTCCTTTTCCAGTTGGTTAACTTTTTTTTTCATAATAGTCTTGTTTTTTCTTGGATTGTTCTTAATTTTAAAAAAATCCTCAACCTCTCTCATTTGAGTTTTTATTTTTTAAAAATTTATTAATCTATTTACTTTTAGTTTATAACATTCAGTTCCACAAGCTTTTGAATTTTAAATTTTCTACTATTCCCTCCCATCCCCTTTCCCCAAGATAGCATGCAATCTGATATAGGCTCTACATATACATTCATATTATACATATTTTCACTTAGTCATGTTGTAAAGAAGAATTATAACCAGTGAAAACAAACACAAAAAAGAAGAAACAAAACAAAACAAAATAGAACAAATAGTACGCTTTCATCTGCATTCAGAATCTTTAATTCTTTCTCTGGATGTGGATAACATTTTCCATCATGAGCCTTTTAGATTTGTCTTAGAACCTCGCATTGAAGAGTCAAGTCTATCAAAGTTAATCATCATGCAATGTGGCTGTAACTGTGTATAATGTTCTCCCGATTCTGTTCCCTTCACTCAGTATTAGTCCATATACATATTTCCAGGTTTTTCTTAAGTCTACCTGCTCATCATTTCTTATAGCACAACAGTATTCCATTACATTCATATACCACAACTTTTTTGGCCATTCCCCAATTTTTATTTGATTTGAATGTCTTTTTTAGAGATCTTCTATGAATTCTTTTAGGGCAGGTGACCATTTCACATTACTCTTTCGGGTAGAAGAGTCTTTGTGTTTGTTTGTTTGTTTCAGTATCCTCCTCTGAAGACAAATCCTGGTCTTCTCTATTCCAAAAACATCTTTCTGTAGTTGGGTTCTTTCTTCTTTGCATGATCATTTTTTAAAATGTGTAGCAATTTGTTGTAATCACCTTTAATCCTGGAGTAAAAAGGATAGTACCTCTGACTTCAGGTCCTCCTTCATTTCTCCTCTTTGACCAGAACTGAAACAAAGAACTCTGCCATCCTGTAAGTGTCCAGCAGTTTCCCACTGCACTGCTTTTGCACTCATCAGGAGTGTGCTGGTGAGAAGGAACCTGGCACATTTATCAGCAAAGTTTCTTTCAATCTTCCCCTACTCAGACACCTGACTACTCACACAGTCAAGGGGGTGAAAATTCCCGTGGCTGGGCCTGAGGCTACCTCACAATCCAGCTAGCCCTAGGACTTGACTTTCAGCTGAACTTGCCAGAAGATGTTTAGACTTCACAGGTACCAAACCTTGGTCCTGCAATTTTTCTTACATTATTTTTCTGTTATCCCAGGAGAACTACTGTTCTATCTCAACTCTTATTTATTTTACCACTCTACATTTGTCCTGTGTTATTTTGTCTTGTTTGTGGGGGTAATCTTGAGAGCTTAGAATTTTCTGACCCACTCTGCCATCTTCCCCGAATTTTCTCCCTCATCATTTCTTTTAGATGCAAATTCTTTTTGTTTCTTTTTTTTTTTCTGGATTCATTTGTAGTTAGGCTATCAAGATTTATATGATTCAGTAAGTCCAATGTTACATCCAATGGCTGATCATTGGACAAAAATTTCACATTTTCTTTTTTTTCTTTTGTCAAATTATGCTTATTAACATTTGTTCCTTTCTCCACAACTCTACCGCTGTTATCAAAGAAATAAGGGAATATGCAGGACTGAAAGCCATTTTTTACATGCTTTTTAATGACTTGCTACAGGTAAAGCCAAACTAAAAACATTGTCAGATTTCTAACTTATTGGTGATTAGCCTCTCTCTATATTATTAGGATTCTCCATATAAAGCAGACTCATTATATTGCTGAGACTATCCATGGAACTTCTTCTATATTAATCAGGGGCATAGGATCAGGGATCTGTGGAGGAATTAAAAGATTGTATACATAATCCTTCAGTAAAAGATATGAAATTAAGACAATGTGAAAAGCCTAATTTCAATAACATTTTCATAAATTGTATGTATACCTTCATCAAAAAGTTAGATTACAAGTATACACACATTAGAAATATCCATAAAAAGTTTTTTTTTTAACCAATACAGTAAAAAGGGATGTTACAAAATTTCTAGGGTAAAGAGGAATGCTTGTGGTCACTCATGGTATAGTAGTGACCCTGGTCTCAATTTTAAGACAGAGGGAAGGATTAGCAACTGTTGCTCCAGGAGAACTGAGAACCTGGTCACAGACCTAGGGCTAGAAGGAGTGTGAGTGCTGGTGTCTAAAGTGCAATGAGGTACCTTCCTAGGTAAAGATCAGAATACCTACCAAGAGAGCACTGAACATAAATCTACCACCATGAAGCACTGAAAACCTAGAAATCCTCAAGGTTAGTAATGAAAACAGCAGCATGAAAACCCTGAAGTTTGGGACAACGGCCTCTCCATCTCAGGAGCAGAGATTAACTTTAACATAAAGGAAAAAGTCAAGAAGTAGTCTGAAAAAAATGAGCAAACAACAACAAAAAGAATATGACCATAACCAGTTACTGTGGTGACAAGGAAGATCAAGACACAAACCTAGGAGAAAACAATTGTGTCAAAGCAGATAAAAGCAAAATCTCAAAATCAATGTGAATTGGATACAAACCTGAAAATAATTCCTGGAAGAGCTCAGAAAGAATTATAAAAATTAATGTAAGGGAAGTAGAAGAAAAACTGGAAAAAGTAATGAGAGTTATGCAAAAATATATGAAAAGGAACGTAACAGCTTGGTAAAAAAAAAAAGGCACAAAAATAATGAAGAAAATTACACTTTAAAAAAAAGAATTGGAAGAATGACAATAAAGGCAAAAATCCACCAAACAGAAGAATACCTTAAAAAGCAGAATTGGACAAATGGAAAAAGATATACAAACATTCATTGAAGAAAAGAATTTCTTAAGAAATAAAAAAAAATGACTAAGTGGAACAAAAAAGGTCCAAAAGTTCACTGAAGAAAATATGTCTTTCAAAATTAGAACTGGGAAAGTAGAAGCAAATGATTCTATGAGACACCAGTGTACAATGAAACAAACTTAAAAGAATGAGAAAAAAATAGTAGAAACTAGGAAATACCTCATTGGAAAAAAATTAGTGACCTAGAAAGACAATTGAGGAAAAGTAACTTAAGAATTAGGGGACTACCTGAAAGCAATGTTAAAAAAAAAAAGAGGTGCCTTGCAATTGTGTTTCAAGAAATTATGAGAAACACTGTCCTTATAATCTAGAACCAGAGGGTGAAATAGACCTTCAATGACTCCACCAATCACCTCTTAAAAGAGATTCCAAATTGAAAACTCCCAGGGATATTATAGCCAAATTCTGGAGCTCCCAAATCAAGGACAAAATACTGCAAATGGCCAGCGGAGAAAGGGGAGTAGATTTCTAATGTCATGGAGCCACAGTCAGGATAACACAAGATTAAGCAATTTTCACATTAAAGTTTCAGAGGGCTTGGAATATAATATCCCAGAAGGCAAAGGAGCTGGGAATACAACCAAGAATAAGCCATGAAGAAAAATTGATTATAATCCTTTAGGGGAAAAAATAGATATTTAATGAAATGGTGAACTTTCAACCATTCTTAATGAAAAGACCCAAGCTGAAGAGTAAATTTAACTTTCAAGTACAAGACTCAAGAAATGCGTAAAGAGGTAAACATGGAAGAAAAATGATAAAGGAGTCAATAAGAATAAAATGTTTACATTTCCATATAGGAAAATGGCAATTCTAATTCCTTAGAACTTTATTATTATCAGGACAGTTAGAAGGAGGGCAGAGTGTGAGTTGGTTAGAATGGAATAATTCATATTTTTATAATGAAATATTTTCAATAATCAAAATTAAGGGGTTAGAAAGAATGAGTGAGTCATTTCTTAAAATGATAAGAAGCACCTATGTAGAACCATCAGCAAGCATTGTTTGTAATGTGGATAAGAAAGAAGCCTTCCCAACAAGATCAAGAATGAAATAAAGCTGCCCATTGTCATGAATATTATTCAATATTGTATTAGAAATGCTAGCAATAGCAAAAAAAAAAAAAGAAGTTGAAAGAATACGAAAGGACAAAGAAGCAATAAAAATTATCTCTTGTTTGCAAATGATATGATTATATCCTTGGAAATCCTAAAGATTCAACTAAAGCATTATTTGAAGCAATGATTAATTTTAGTAAATTAATGGGATATGAAAGAAACTCACACAAATTATCAGTATTTTATTATATCACCAAGAAAACCCTGCAAGAAGTCACAGTAAGAGATACCCATTTAAAATAACTGAATATTATAAACCTAGAAATGGATGAATAGAATTATAAAACACTTTTTATAGAAATAGAGTCAGATTTAAAAAAAAAAGTTAGAGAAATATTAATGTTCATGGATAGGCAGAACTAACATAATAAAAATCAAAATTTTACCTCAACTAATCTATTTATTGTCATCCAAATTAAATTCCCCTCCCCCGCAAAAAAAATACTGAGGTAGAAGGAAATAATAACATTCATTTGGAAGAATAAAAGGTCAAAAATATCAAATGAATTAATGAAAAAAAAAAGTAGACTAAGGAGGTTTAGCAGTACCAGATCTTGAACTATATTTAAGGCAGAAATATCAAAACTGTCTGTCACTGGCTAAAGAATAGAAAAGATAGATCACCAGAACAGAGTAGAAATATAATACACAGCAGCAAATGATTACAGTAAACTTGTGCTTTTACAAACATAGAGATTTAAACTTTTTACAAAAGAATTCATTATTTGGTGAAAAATTGTTAGAAAAATTGAAAATTATTCTGGCAGAAATCAGGCATAGACCAATGTCTTACACAATTTGCCAAGATAAAGTAAAAATGAATATAAATCCTAAACATTAAGGGAGATATCACAAGAAAATTAAAAGAACATGAGATATATTACCTATCAGACTTATGATTAGGAGAAGCATTTATGAATGAATTAGAGAGAGAAAGAGAAACAGAGGCAGAGAGAGAAAGAGAGAGCATTGTGCAATGTAAAATAGATAATTTTGATTACTCTAAATTAAAACATTTTGTATAAATAATTAGTAAATAAATAAATTTTTAAAAGCCAAGGCTCAAATAAAACAATTTTGAAGGAAAATCACGGTTTCTCAGATAAAGGGCTCATATCTAAAATATGTAAAGAACTTTGTCAGATTTATAAGAATACAAATCATTCCCAAATTGATAAATGATCAAAGAGTACAAACAGGAAGATTTTTGATGAAGAAATCAAAATTATCTATAGTCATATGTAATTATACTCTAAATGACTACTGATTAAAGAAATGCAAATTAAAACCATATTAAGATAATGAAACAATCAATAATTTCATTAAAGAGAATGGGAACAATGAGACAAAGTGCCAAAATTTATAGGATGTGGCCCAAGAAATCTGGGTTAAATTTATATCTCTGAATATTTACATCAGTAAAATAGAGAAAGGGTAGATATTTATTGGATATGAAAATTTGAAAAAAAAAAAGAACAAATTAAAAATCCCCAGTTAAACACAAAATTGGAAATTCTGAACATCAAAGGAGAGATTAATAAAATTGCAGGTAAGAAAACTATTGAACTAATAAGACTAAGAACTAGTTTTATGAAAAAAACTAATAAAATAGGTAAAATTATGTTTAATTTTATTTTTTTAAAAAAAGCAAAAAAACTAAATCCTCAGCATCAAAAATGAAAGAGAATGAATTTATCACTAATGAAGAGAAAATCAAAACAATAATTAGCAGCTACTTTGCCCAATAACATGCCAATAAATCTGACAATCTATAAGAAATGGATGAATATTTTTAAAAAATATATTTATTGCCCAGATTAAAAGAAGAGGAAATAAAATACTTAAGTAACCCTATCTTAGAAAAAGAAATTGATTAAGCCATAAATAAGGTTCCTAAGAAACTATACCCAGGATTCTCAAGTGAATTCTCCCCCAAAATTAATGAACAATTAATTACAATACTATATAAAGTATTTGGAAAAATAGACAAAAAAGAGTCCTTCCAAATTCTTTTTTCTGATACCTAAGCCAGGAAAAACAAAAAATGAGATAGAAAATTATATATATATATATATACTAATTTTCCTAATGAATATTGATGCAAAATTTTTAAATAAAATACTAACAAGGAGATTATAGCAATATAACATAAAATTTATCTACTATGATCAGGTTGGGATTTATACCAGGTATTCAGGGTATACAGCAGCTATTCTTACTTAAAAGAGTAGAAAGTGCTGGAATATATGGAACTTATCTTAGAATGATAAGTAGTATCTATCTAAAACCATCAACAAACATTATCTACACCTGGGATAAGCTAGAAGCCTTTCCAATAAGGTCAGAGTAAAGATATGGTGACTGGTTTCACAGACGGCATGATGGTATAGAAAAATCCTAGAGCATCAATTAAATCAAAAGTAGTTGAAATAATTAACAACTTTAGTAAAGTTGGAGGATATTAGAC
>JAQQSV010015924.1:0-11961 GCA_028646515.1 Pseudochirops corinnae | reverse complement strand
GAAAGGAGGTGGAAGAAAACTTCTGGCTTGTCAGATTAAGATATATTACAATTAGGCATTTAAATGCTTTATTAAGCCCATAAATGGCCAATTAATTACATTTTGGGGCACCTACTATGGGAAAAGAAGGGGGCTAGATGTGGTGAAGATACACAAAAAGGAAGGAAGCATGGTCCATGCTAAAAACAACAACAACAACAAAAGAAAACCATTACAATCTAATTGTAAAGAAAAAAACCAACATAATAAAACATATAAGACAATATCAACTAGACCAAAAATACTGTGGGAAAAAGGAAAGTCGTTCTTTATTCTTTCATGTAAAAAAAAAACATTCAACTCCTCCCTCCCTGATTTATCAATCGTTCTTTTGTTATAGAATGCTTGAGCTGAAAGGAACCTTAAAGGTCGTCTAGTCCAGCAGTCCTCAAATTTTTTTACTTCAGGATCCATTTACACTGTTAAAAATTATTGAGTATCCCCCCAAAGAAATTTTGTTTCTGTTAGTCATATCTATTGATGTTTGTCATGTTAGAAATGAAAAGATCTTAGTGTTATAAAAATAATTTTGACCTCAGGGACCCATAGGGATCTCTGGACCACAGTGTTGATCTAATTCAACCTTTTTTTATCTGACAGATGAACAACAGCCCCAAAAGCTAGCATTTATATAGCGCTTTAAACAAAGCACAATATTTTTCACTTTATTTTGAGGTTGTTTTTTTTTTTTCTTTTGGTCTGGTTCTTCTTTTACAACATGACTAGTATGGAAATATATTTTACATGATTACACATATATAACCTATATTAAATTGCCTACCTTCTTAAGTAGGGTGCAAATGAGGGAGAGAAGGAGGAAACTTGGGACTCAGAATTTTAAAAAAAATCTTTAAAATTGTCTTTACATGTTATTGGGGGGAAATATTATGTAAACAAAAAAGAGAAGGTAAAAAAAAAATCTATATGGCACTTTAAAGTTTCCCTGGCTTGACTTCCTAATTTTGTCCTTCAAAATTGAAATCACAAATACAATTAATTCTAGACCTGATTCTAACCAATAAGGGGGAAGTGGTTGACAAAGTCTCTGTTATAAGAATCATGAAATGAAGGTGTTAAGGCATTTCAGAGCTCGTGATAGGTAATAAAGAGAAGATTGTGCACACCCTGATAATAATGCCCACTTTAGGAAATCGGATTTCAAAGAGTTCAGAGGAAAGATAAGAAGAATCCTAAATGATCCTATTGAGGACAAAAAAGGGCAGCAGTCAAGATCCCCAGGTGCCTATGGAGGAAACTCATCTAACCACTCCAACTTTAAAATACCTACAGAAGTTGGCAGCAAGGTCAAGTAGCTAAAGATGTGGAAAGACAGAGAGAATTGAGTTTTCATGAATGCCAAGGATAACAAAAAATGCTTTATAAAATTATGTTGATGAGTAAAGGAAAACCAAAGCAAGGACAGGAACAAAGTTTGGGATGGATGATCTTGAAAGAAAGACAGAGTCATAGGTCTAGCCCTGGATCTGGAAGTCAAGGATCTCCATTCTACTTCTGCCTCCATTCATTGCTACTCATATGACCTGGAAAAGATATTTAACCTGTCGGCTTCAATTTCTTCATTAGTAAATGAAATTGTATATGGTGCAATTATAATGAACAAGCTTGGTCTCAGAGAAGAGCAGGAAAGAATGCACTTCCCTCTCTACAATGAAGAGGTAAGGAACTAATGGTATGAAATATTGATGCCGGTTTAATTAATCTGCTTTAAAAAAAACTTTTAAAATCTTTTTTCCCTAAGGGATGGTTCCCTAGGTAAAAGAGAAAGATATATTAGGAAATGAATGTGATTTTAAAACAAACATCAAATCAGTTTGGGGGGGGGGGGGGCGGGGATTAGTAAAGAACAGAAAAGTAGAAGTCCATTATTTAAGAAATGGTTTAAATAAATTAGCATACCTGAATGTAATGGAATATTATTGTGCCGTAAGAAATGGTGAAGATGAAGAATCCAAAGAAACATTGGAAGACTTGCATGAACTAATGCCAAATAAACAGAGTCAGAAAAACAATATACACAATGACTACAACAATGCAAAAGTGGAAAAACAAGACTATCAAAATGGAATGCTGCAAATTTATAATTATCAAGTTCAGCCCCAAGGAAAAGCTATGTACACCTTCCCCACCCTTGTCTGCAAAAGTAGGAGTCCGCAAGGATGGAATTCTTCATATAATGTCATAATTTTTTTTCCATATTGGTTAGTTTTATAGAATTTTTTTATCTTCTTTTATTTTATTGTAAGAGAGCTCTCTGGGAGAGTATAGAAAGAGGATAGAGGTAGAAATATAAATTATATGAAAACAAAATATATCAATAAAATTGATTTTTTGAAAAGGGATTCATAAAAGAAAAGAAGCAGATTATCCTAGAGCACTTTGTCTCAATCTCTTGGCTCTTATAATATTTCACATTGTATAGCCCTTGTCTATGTGTATACGATGTACCTGTGTGACTGTAAACAAGTTATTTCATTTCTCTGGGCATCCTCATCTGTGGAATAAAGATGATGAATAGATGATTTCCAGGATCCTTTCCACTATAAATCTGTATTTCTATCACTCTCATCCTTCTGCTGCCTTGAAAGAAGGGACCTATGTCATTTTTCATTTTTATTTCTCAAGCATCTGACAGTGCCTTGCACATAAATAGATGCTTAAATGCATGTTGAACTGAATTAATTACATAACCCTCTGAGTGTTGAAATGGTCCATGCTAGAAGGGGGAGAGGACAACAAATAGTCTATTCTCTGACACTATCGATAAGAATTTCAAAGGCCACTGAAGAGAAGCAGTGTCTGGATACAGAAAGAGTCGTAGTTTTAGGATCAGAAAGCCAGGGCACCTTAATTTCTTGTTTGACAAACACTATCTGTTTGAACTTGCATTCATTCATCTTTTCCCCCTCTCTATTTTCATCTGTAAAATGCAGGAGTTGAACTAGATTACTTTTAAATTTCTACGAAGCCACATTCAGAACGTTTGTAAGTTCGTTTTCTAAAAATAAAAGCAGGTCCAGATCCAAGAGACAGATTTATTCAGTAACGCCGCAATTCTCTAGTAGAGTTGGAAGACACGTGAAAGGGTTCTGCCTGATCACATTTTCCACTTTACCAAAACTTATCCACCCCAATGACCAGTTAGTCTATTATGGAAACTTCCCTCAAAAGTCTTTTTGGATGTTTAATTGGTTGATTTCTAAATTGGTAATTGTTAAACATACTTAAGTCTTATAAAAATATAAACTTCACTATAAACTCCAAAGGAGAAATCTTCATGAGTTGCTGAAAAATGATGGATATTTTTAGATGACATTTAATTTAAATTCTAAGAAGCTAAAAGTGCTTCTGAAAAATTGTGGCAAATAAAAAAGCATTTGATAAGACAATCTATTGATTTAAATATATATGTATGTGTGTGTGTGTGTGTGTGTGTATATATATATATATATATATATATATATATACACACACATATATATATCAGCTCCCTTTGTATAGTTTAGCTGCATAATGAATACTAAGCTAAAAGTTCTTGAGTAATGAGAGGGAAATAAATGAGGTTTCAGATAACTAGCTGCTAATTAACCTAGACTCAGTCCCTTAACAATAGCTGATGTCCATCCTACCCCCAGCTAAAACTAATATCAGTCTCTTAATTAACAAAAGTCTTTCCCACTAACTTTGGGAATTGCTTTTCATTTAAAGGCTTCAGAAAGGCAGTTTTAAAGTACAAGCACTCAGTTTAGGCTTTCACCTGGCCTGGGGCTCCTTAAGATCTTAACTGAGTGCCACTAAATTCTAACTATCAGCGGACATTTTATTCCCCAGAGCAGATGTGGTTATCACCTTAAGAGCGAAGGGTAAAATGTTCAGATTATTTAAGACTCCCTACCAACTCCCCAAAATGTATTATGGGGAGAAGAAGAAAAGGGAGAAAGAAAGGGAAGGAGGGAAGAAAGGAAATATTATTTTATTTGATTCTCTCCATAACCCTATGATATGAAGAGAGAAAAATCACATTCATCCCAGCTAACAGCAAGAATACAATGTCCTTTATTTCAATATAGTTTTAAATTTTAGAGGAAAAGAGACATTAAAATGAATCATTTGTCAAGGATTCCAAATGCATCAGGAAAGCTGTCAAAACAGTACCCCTACATGCTCAATTACTAAAATTAAGAATATTCTTATCAAATCAAATTTTATTTGATAAATCACCAGCAAATTCAGTGGTGGGTCACACACATAGTTATATGAATCTGAAATGATGTTAATGGCTTCATTATTGTACTGATAAACACATGATTCTCCCTGAAAGATTGGGATTCCAACTCAAATTTGGTCATCCCATGTAACTCTTGTCCACACCCTTCCAAAAATCTGGGGTCCACCCAACATCTTAGGGGACTCCCTCTAGCTCTCTTGATGTTCCCAAGATATCAGTGGAGTCTGGATACTATCTATGAGGTATCCCTAAGAGTTTGTTGATCGTCTGTGCTCATTGTTGTGAGAGAATCCAAAAATGTTGTTTGTAAAATTGTGCCAAGTCCAGGTTTACCTTCTACCAACCTGACCCTTCAAAAATGCTCCAAGATAATAAAGCAATGGCTTTTAGGGTAGACTCAACCTTGCCAGAATTCATGTAAGCCAATTAAAAAAAAATTCCTACCTTAAAAGTTGTGACCTTAAAGCAGATCTGCCAGGTCAATAGAGGAAAAAATAATAATAATAAAAAAGAAAAGAAGTCTTTCATTGGCACAGAAACCAGGATGAGAAAACTCTTTTCAGGTTGGCACTTCTGTAAAATACCAAAAGCAGCCAGATGGCACAACAGATTCAGTACTGAGGCTGAAGTCAGGAAAGCTGGGGTTCAAATGTGACCTCAGCCACTAGCTGTGGGATCCTGGGCAAGTCATAGAATCTTTGCCTCAGTTTCCTCAAATGCAAGATGGAGATAATAACAGTGCCTACTTCATAGGGTTTGTTGTGAGAATGAAATGAGATATATTTGCAAAGTGCTTCTTTAGTACCATGTCTGGCACATAGTAGGCTCTATATACAGGCTTGTTTTCTCTTCTTCTCCTCCCCTTGCCCCACCCAGAGTTGCCTCAGGCACTGAAAAGTTCTATGATTGCCGAGGATTCCATATTCAATATGGAACTTGAACCCAGGTTCTCTTGGTTTCAAGGAAGACTCATTAACCACTATACCACACTGCCTCTTTTTCTTTCTTTCATTGCTTTTCCTTCTTTCTTCCTTTGTCTTCCCTTTTCTAATTCTCTCTCTTCCTTTCTCTCTTAGTTTTTTTCGTAGAGAGACATGGAAAATTCCCATGAAAGATTCTGGACTTCACAATAGTTTTCTACACATTAAAGTACTGAGTATACATTCTTCCTCATCTCAGACCACATCTTAAAAGATATTTTCCTGTGATTTTGCCTGAGTGTGTTTAGCAAGCACAGTAAAATCACTCCAGTAAGTAGCCTTTACACCCCACTAAATGAAGAGGTCCCAAGGCAAACTCAACACCTCTGAGTCAACGCTTCAGAGAAAGTCCAACAGTAATGACCCAAAGCCCCTTTCCCACCAATGGGGAGTTCAAATGTCAACCTACCAGGTCCAGGCTTCTCCCTCCCTTCTCCCAGTACCTGCTTCTGCTTGATTCTTACAAGAATCCTATAAACTGGTTGGGAGTGTCTCATTCCCACTGGGCTCCAGAAGAGTTCACCCAGTTCCACCCAGACCTGACCTGTTTCTACCATTGTCCACAACCTCCTCTGCCTTTCATATTCTAATTGTTCATTTGTTTTAGTAGTGTCTGACTCTTCATGACCCCATTTGGGGTCTTCTTTGCAAAGATATTAGAATAGGTTGCCTTTTCCTTCTCAAGTTCATTTTACAGATGAGGAAACTGAGGCAAACAGGAGCAAGTGACTTGCCCAGGATCAAAGCTCAGAAGTGTCCAAGGCCATATCTGAACTCATGAGGATGAGTCTTCCTGACTCTGGGCCTGATGCTCTATGCACTATGGCCACCTAGCTGTGCCCCCTTCAATAAGTCTGACTTACTTTACCATCTTCTGTGCTCTGTGCTTCCTAGTATTAGACTTCAGTATCCAAAGCCTTCTTAAATCTGCATAAGACCACGGGTCAAAGAGGCTTTTAGGGTTTTTCAACATTTGCAAATAATACCTTTATGATCAAATCCCTTTCACAAATGCTATCTGATTTTTTAAAAACTGTTTATACCCTGAAGTACTTTAGCAAGTCCTACTTCAGTCTTAAATTAAAGCTGTGAACCATTAAAATTGGACTTGTTGGGGGTGACTATGTGGCACAGTGAATAGAGCACCAGCCCTGGAGTCAGAAGTACCTGAGTTCAAATCCAGCCTCAGACATTTAACACTTACGAGTCCTGTGACCTTGGGCAAGTCACTTAACCCCAATCGCCTTCCAAAAAGCAAAACAAAACCAAAAAAAAAAAAAACAGCTTTGTTCTAGTCTATGTGAAACCAAAGGGCTAATTCTCCCTCCCTTCCCACCCCCACCCCCCCCAGAAAGTGACTGGATACTTGGTTTTCATTTCAAGAGGATAGTTCAGGAGCTTTCTTTCCTGAGATGTCATTTTCTTGAGAGACTTTCACCTAACAACTTATCACTTAAAAGAATTGTAATTCCCTGGAAATCAATTTTATTCTAAATTAAAACCTCTTATGTAGCAAAGAGAGACTTTGCTCAACAGAATCTTCATTCATTTTGACCCTCGGGCAAATGTTCATTGGAATGAGTTTTTCAGAAGGCACCCAGGAAGCCCCTAGATCTTCTTGCTCCTCTAAGCAACTAATTTTCTCTTTAGTAACAAATGCCTCTATATTCAAGTGTACTTTCTTTCTTTTTTCCTTCTCCCAATGGTTCTATTATTAGCAATGGTCCATGAGCTCCAGAAGCTGCTAAAGGCAGCCTGGCCATCTGAACCTGCACCATCACCTACCCTCTCCCATAGCCCATCATTCCTGTGAATTGCAAAGTGATTTACCAGATTATTAGGACTGCTCTAACTCTTTTGGAAGGGGACAGAGGAGGCACTGAAGGAGTTAAAACTAGGGACTCTACTCTAAATGAGTTTGCTTTTCAACCCTGTGGTACCCTCTCCAACATATGTATGCACAGGAACACTTCAGGGTTCCAGAAGAATAATTTCTACCCAGCAGA
The DNA here is from genome assembly GCA_028646515.1 of Pseudochirops corinnae. Lineage (NCBI taxonomy): Eukaryota > Metazoa > Chordata > Mammalia > Diprotodontia > Pseudocheiridae > Pseudochirops > Pseudochirops corinnae. The sequence continues at coordinate 4,690 of JAQQSV010015924.1, read as the reverse complement.
ATACTCAAATACATGAAAGGCACACCTCAGATCTTGCCTGAGTTTCTGCATAATTGCCTCCCCCCACCCTTTTCTTGAGGATTTTTAAAAGTACGTAAGTATTTTCAATTCTGCTTGGGTCTCTCAAGGCTGACTTTCAAGAATGATGGGGATGGGATAAAATTTCAGACACTGAGTTTTTTTGACACTGAAATTAAGGAAAGAAGAATCAAAATTGTGCTATAATTTACACATAATGCCTAAATTCCGTGCCCCCCAACCCAGCTTTTCTTCCAGTTCCCCAGACTTTGCCACTATAATGTCTCAGCTGCTCTCACCCAGCATCCTCCTTCAGAAGATCCTGGCAGCAACCTGGTTGGACCATTTGTGACTTCCTCCTGGAAGGGGCCCAGGCTAGCAGCCTTCATTCGCCTCCATGCTCTACAGATCTCAACATTATGCCCTGTCCTAGTCATTTCTAAATAATAGGGACAGCTAGGCGGCACAGTGGATAGAGTGCCAGGGCTGGAGTCAGAAAGACCTGAGTTCAAATCCACCTCAGACACTTACTAGCTGTTGACCCTGGGCAAGTCACTTAAGCCCTGTTTGCAGCCATTTTCTCTTCTGTGAGGAACTGTTGTGAGGATCTAATGAGATCATAATTGTAAAGTGCTTGGCATGGCGCCTGGAATAAATGCTAAAATAATAATTATAATACACCCAGAGGACTTAGCAAACATGCCAGCCTTAGAGCAGTGGAACATCCAAATCTCTTAATAAATGATTGTAACAGTAATAATCGTTAATAAATGTTGATTTCCCTCCCCTTTTCACTACTGTCTCTCCCCATTAGAATGTAAGTTCCTTGAGGTCAGGGGTTGTGCTCATTTTTACTGCATTTGTATTTCCAACGCTTAGCATAGTCATTAGCATGCAGTAAGTGCCTAAGAAATGCTTGTGTTCTTGTTGCGGTCTTCTACATCCCAACCTGTATCCGATCTACCTTCCCAGCTTTACTATGCATCGCTTATTTTCATACACACTTCTTTCCCTCTATACTATTTACTTGGTGATCCCAATATCTCCCATGGTTTCAATGACAATCTTTATGCAGATCTATTTGTCCAGCCCTAAGTCTCTCTCCAGACATCCAGTCTTGCATCTCCAACTGTCTGACATCTTGAATTGGATATCCCATAGACTTCTTAAAGTCAACATGTCCAAAGCTGAACTAATTATCTCTTCCCTCGAACCCTCCCCCTTTCTAATTTCCCTATTACTATAGAGGGTACCATCATCCCACTCACATGACCTCCCAAGCCTGGTCCTCTACCCCTCATCCCCATTACCCAACCAGTTACATTCCAGTACCTTCTTAACACTCCTCATGTGTTCATCCCATTCTGATACTGCCACCACCCTGCTACAAGCCAGCATCACCTCACTCCTGAAAGAGCTCGTTAATTGATCTCTCTGTCTCAAGTGCCCTCCCCCATCCCAATCCATCCTCCATTAAGCTATCAAAGCCATCTTCCTAAAAGCAAATCTGACCATGTCACTCCCCTACTCGCTAAACTACACTGGCTCCCCATCACTCCAGGATCAAACATGTCTGTTTGGCTTTTAAAGCCCTTAATAACCTTTCCTACCTTTCTGGTTTCCTTACACTTCACTTCCTCTACCCTCACCCCTAGTATTCTATGATGCAGTGACATTAGCCTCTTTTCTCTTCCTAACACAAGACAACCCTTCTCCAGATTCCAAGCATTTTCTCTGGCTGACCCTCGTGCTCTCGCTCTTCTCCTCTGCCTCTTTCTGGCTTCCCTGGGTTCTTTCAAGTCTCGGCTAACATTCTACCTTCTGCAAGAAGCCTTTCCCAAACCTCCTCAGTCTTAGTGCCTTCTCACTGAGATTGCCCCAGTGAGTAATTTATCCTATTCGTTTGTACATTGTTGATTGCATGTTATCTCCCCCATCAGACTGTGAGCTCCTTGAAGGCAGGGACTGGAATTTGCTGCCTTTCTTTGTAGGCACTTTGTTAGGCACTTTGTAGTCAATGAATAAATGCTTGCTTATCCAGAGAATCTTAGACACAACCAAATGCGTGGTAGGAAACTATACCTTATCCCAGAAATGGAATGGTTTAGAATTTCATTTAATCTTATCCCTCTTATATTCACAGCTTTTCATGAGGTCAGTTCAAATTAACTGACAGCCAAGACATGGCATCATAGGAAGCAATCTGTATTTATGCTAAGAAACTTACTAAAATGTCCTTACCCTCTGACACAAAGATGCCTTTGCTGGGTATATATCCCAAGAAGGTCAATGATAAAAACAAAGGTCCCATAACACACCCAAACATTTAGAGCAACAGTATTTTAATTATAGCAAAAAATGGAAAAGATAGGCACCAATCAACTGGGAAATGAATGTAATGGAATATTACTGAAAGAAGATTCATCAGGAGAAATGGGAATTGGAAAAATGACAACCACCTTCCCATCAACCAGGGCTTATACAGGAAACACTGAATAAGGTCAAAGTATATTCACTAAGTTTGACCCCAAAGAAGAGACATGGGAATGTACCACTCTCTTTGCAGAGGTAGGTGTAATACAGGGTGTCCCATAAGTCTTAGTGCAGTTTAAAATTATTAAAAGTTCTAATTTCAGACCTGCAATTTATAACAGGGACTGTGAGTGTAGAATACTTCATAATGAACTTGATTAATGTGTAATTCATTTGGGGAAACATAAGATACATAAAAATAAAAAATATCAATAAAAACCTTTTAAAATTAATGCTAGCCATCATAGGATCTAAAATTATATATAGAGTGTGCTGGCAAAGGAACAGGGAAAAATCTAGAACTTCTGATTTAATATACTTTGCAGACTTAGAAAAAATAAAGTCAATACGTGGTGGTAGTGAGCTACAATCTGTGTGTATATACAGGTACACACACGCGCACGCACACACACACACACACATATACATGCCTAATTTTCTCAACTTTTTAGAGAATACCTTAGGTTTCTGCCAAAGGCTAACCAGTCTCTCCCAAATTCATCCAGTTTTAGTCCCTGGGAAAAGGTAGGCCTGAACCTAATGATTAAAGCACCAAACCCACCATTTCATGTTAAAAAAAAAATTATTTTCAGACAACTTTAATTCAACAGAAATAGGATAATGCTCCAAAAAAGTTCAAATGAAATTGTGTTAGATCCAAACTTTAAAAAACAACCCGCTCAAACATGGCCTGCCACTTACACACACACACACACACACACACACACACATCAATACAAAACACTTCCTAATCATTGTGTCTCTAGAACTTGACAAGTTCAAATTAATATAATTAAATTTTAAGCTGCTAAAAAGAAGCCAGGTTTTAAAAACAATATGAATTAAAATCTGACATAATTGTGGATCAAGTCAATCTCATTCAGTGTGATTTTTTAAAATCTCATTTCCTTTCCTTATTTGAATATTACTTTGCTTCCAAAAGGAGAAGATCTGAGATGAGCTTATAGCACAGTACATTTCACCAATGACAAAGTCAACTTAACTTTGCCTTGTTGCTGACCACTCAATCTGACAGTATCCTTAATTTTAATAAGTCTGTACTTTCATCTCCATTATAATGTATGAAAGGCCAACAGTACATAGTGGATTGCCATTAAATACACCAACACACTCAATAAACATACTACCATTTAACTGGAAAAAGAGACTGAAAGAATTTCAATCCAATAAGTCAGCGTCTTCTCAACAATAGCAGTACTTTTGGTCCCCACATTTTGGGAGACAATGGCTCTGTTAAACATCAGACACACTGGAAGAGTGAGAATGACTAAATGCATGGAGTATAAATCATAGGGCAAAGACCTGCCACTTGCAAACCTGCTCCTCACAAAACCTTGTTTCTCCGAACAAAATGACTTGTCACAACCTTTGAAGGGTTATGGCAGGAAACTATCTGCAGGAGTTAACAAAGAGCGTTTTCCATCGGACATTTGTATATGTTTCCATATGCAAGGAAAGCACCATCCCTAATACACATCAGTCAAATTTTAATGTCCCATCAAAATGCCCATCAGTTCTGTGTTCTTGTGATTATCAGCACCATTTCTGCTGAATTCCCATGGGAGCTGATCTTCTACACAGACTTTCAATGCTTCAATAACCACTTTGTTCAAGAACTCAATTTGATGTCAGATTTTCAGTGCCTCAAAGAAGATGGTTAGTGACAAAAAACACTTTGCTGATTGCTAATGACATAGACAGAAAATATTGAATGATTAACCCTGTACAATGTTCTTAAAAGTTCTCATCTCCCTGAAATTGGACATGAACAATTTTATCTTATTTGGGGGAATGACAGAAGAGCAGATGGACCTATGATTTCATGAGTACAGGGAACTCCCAATGAGGAAACTTCCTCCACCAATGCAGATTATATATACTATACTGCCATTAGAAAGATCTTAGAGAGATCTCTAGGGCACTGTTACACTAAATGACTTAGAGTCACATCACCATCTCAGGACTGTAAGACCAGCTCTCTATTCTCTATGCATTATATCTCTAGTCATTTAGGTGACATTTCTCTACAGTGAGCCAGTGTTTATGTTGTCATGTTTTTCTTAATTTGTTTAACGTGTTATTAAGAATAGATGTTTTAGGGGGTGGCTGGGTGGTGCAG
>JAQQSV010015923.1:0-11962 GCA_028646515.1 Pseudochirops corinnae | reverse complement strand
ACAGGAGAGAGAGGATCTCAGCTTGGAGATGGGAAAGTGATGACCAAAAAAAGGAATTTCAGCAATTCCATGGAATGAGGGAGTCATTTATGATTCCTGTTTGCCAGGCACTGTGCTAAGTGTTTAGGTTACAAAGAGAGGCAAAAACAGTCCTTGTTCTCATGGGGGAGACAACATGTAAAGACAAGATCTATGCCGAGTAGCTGGAAAGTCATCTCATGTAAGATCGTGTTAGTGGATGGGAGGACCAAGAAAATCTGCAGAAAGTTCGTGCAGAAAGTCTCCTGAACTAAGTCTGGAAGGAAGCCAGGGAAACTATGACCCATAGGTGAGGAGGGAGAGCATTCCAGGCATCAGGGAAAGCCAGTGCAAAGGTAAGGAGGTAGGAGATGGGGTGTCCAATTTGAGGGACAGTTGGATTGTGTGGCTGGATTCGTATAGCATGTGAAGAGGTAGGGGAGTGTGGGGAGATTGGAATAGTAACAGGGGCCAGGTTGTGAATGCCAAATGCCAAACAACAGATTGAATATTTGATGCTGCAGGTAATAGGGAGCCATTTGAGTTTATTGAGGAGAGTGTGTGACAGAGACAGACCTAGGAAAATCCCTTTGATGGGTGAGTGGAGAATGGACTGGAGAGGAGGAACACTAGAGGCAAGGAGACTAATGAATCATGAGCCTTCTGCAGTAGCGAGGAGTGAGGTGATGAGGGCCTGAAGAGCTTACTCATGTGAGCCCAAGAGAATATGATGTATATGAAAGATAATGTGAAGGGTCAATTACACTATGACCTGGGCTTTCTAAATAAAGCAAGTGTTTCTGTGATTTGGCTTAAAGTTCATACTAAAAGGAGAAAAAAGGAACAACAGATTTTTACTTAGTCATAAAAACAGCCTGTAGGACAGCAGGAGTATTAAGTGTATAAATACTTATGTTCTGGGCAGATAGTGCCATGAGATCACCGTGGTAAGAAGCAGGGCAGGCCAGAAGAAACGACCCAAGAAAAACCAAAGACAGTTTGAGTTTCTTCAGTCAGTGAGGTAGAATTTGGTATTTGTGAGGAGGAACTTCATTCGTCTTTTTGGAGGAAAAAGTCCATGCTAGGAGATCCCTTTGTTGGAAACCCCTGCATCCCCCAAATAAAGCTGCATTCTCCCTGCCTGAAGACTAGACTTTGGGATACTGTGTTCTGTATGGTTGGTGACTCTAGCCCTCAACCATTGATGGTGGGGCTTGGGTGATGGGGGTCAATGAGCATGGCTGCTGCCACCCTTTAACTTGCCAGGCCACATTGTTGTCAGCTGTTAGACTCTGAGCTGACCGGAGGCTGGGATCTAGATAGAGGAGCTTTTGGAGTTCTCCACCTCCAAATTCTTGACATTTTTCCCATTTGGTTTCTCTTTTCTGTTTTTCTCTTTGTCTTCATTTAAATTAAAAATCTCCTAGAAACTGATGCCTCTCACTGTAGATTATCTGAATATTAAGTCTACCACATGGTTAATTGGCAGGGTTTGATTTAGTACCAGTTGAAGGTGTGACCTTGCTGCCACTCATTACTTCCTTCCTACCTAAAGCAGCTTTAGCATTTGTATCAAATAGACCTGACATTTTTTGAACCTACTTTCTTGATGATCCTTTTTTTAAAAAACTTTTTCCCCCAGCATCGTCTTTGCTGATTTCTTCATCATGAATCTTATTCTTTGGGTGAAGGGATCATCAGCCGCAATCCCCTTTGGTACCCTGGTCGCCATCCTTGCCATGTGGTTCGGCATTTCAGTCCCCTTAACATTTATCGGCGCATATTTCGGATTCAAGGAACAGGTAAACTTTGACAATATTCATTTGACCATTAAATAACATCTGAAAGTCGTCATCTTTATTGGTGTACTGCGGCGATTGAGGTCCTGCCTTCCGGCATCCGGGCCTTCTCTGCACTCCGCTGCCAGGTGCTCCCTGGGGCTGTGCTGCTGACGCACATCTCCGCCTCTCTACACTGCGGGTGACAGTCTTCATGAGTGGCTGCGGCTGAACAAATTCATCATCATTCTACTGATGAGCCGCTCTCAGTTTAGCTAGGCTGCTTCTCCGCTGAAAGACATATGGTCCATTGCCCAGCTTAGAGGCACAGCTTTCCTTGCCAGGCTTGTGCTCTGATGGGCTGATGTTTTTGAGCACAGGGTCACCTCCACACTGTGAAGAGGCATTGCAGGAGGACTTTAGGGGATACATTTTGTTATGTGGACTTTTGGGGAGTTCTCTAAGTGCCCATCATTTTATCTGTGTAGGGACTCCCAATGGGGAACCTTCTCTCCTGTAGATCAGTCTTAAAGATTTGCAAAGAACCCTGTTCTCCAAAGCGGGGAGCATTGGAATAATCCCAGGGTCGCTGGCTTGATCTCCGGGGAGTGTGTGGTTAGCCTATGAGAGGATCAGAAGAGAGGTCACATTCCACTCTTCTCTAGCACTCCCTTCCATGGCCAATCATGGGCTTGTTTTTAGCACAATTACCCTACCTGGTAGGTAGGTAGATAGATAGCTGGAAACTGGCCTGCACTGTAGTAGGGGCCCCTCTGTGACTGTCTGTGCTGGCTAGTTGCTATTGAGTAAGCCCTATTCCCACTTTTCTCCCTGCCTTTTTGGATTTTTGTGATTTTTTGGTGGGAGTGAGTGGCACAGGGTGAGCATTTGTGTGGTTTGTGATTATCTTTTCTCCCCTCCCCCTCCCCATCATGGCCCCAAGGCCACCCTCTCTTCTAGAATTCCCTGTTTCTGGCGAAGACACCATCATACTTCCACTGAGATAATTTGCTAACCTCAGTGTCATCCTCATCTCCTTACTTTCCCTTAGCCCACATGACCAACCCAATGCCAAGTAATATTGTTTTTACCTTCCCAGTATCTCTTATATCATGTCCCCTTTCCTACACTCTAATAGCTACCACCCAAGTTCTGGCCCTCATCACCTCTAGCCTGAACGTTCTAAGTAATTGGTGTCTCTGCCTCAAGTCTCTTCCCACTCCAATCCATCCTCCGTTGGAGCTGTTTTACCACATCAAAGTTCTGACCTAGTCACTGCCTTATAAACTCAAGTGACTCTCAGATCAGTTATCATTTCGTTTTTATCTCATCCTTTTTCAAGATCTACTTTTGTATAAGTGTTGTAATGTCCCTAATCATTCGTGTAATAGGATATGTACGTAATTTGGGGACCTTTTTGTTTACTTCCTTATCAATAAGTTGGGGATGCACACCCAGAAAGTTGGTACTGTTAGGGATTAAATGATCAAGTGACTTGCCTGTGCTTACAAAGCAAGTATATGTCAGAGCAGGACTTGTCCAGGTCTTGCTGACTCTGAACCTGACCCTCAATCTATGGTACTGCACAGGTTTTCTATATATACCTATGACAGAAAAATTGCCGCCCTTGGTAACACTGGACAGCAAATAATTTGGAAATGTTTTTTAAGAAATACTTTTATTTCATCAAAGATAGTTGTTAATGTTTACTGTTTTCCAACTATGTTAATGTGTTTCCCAAATTAGGGAATTTTAGGATCCTCTTTCTGTTGTGGCAAAATTAAGAAAACATATTGTTGAGAAAACTGATTCCCACCAGCCCAGGAATGTAATAGACGTATACAGTTGGGCAAACGGGCCAAGGGACAAGAGCCAGAGAGAAGTGACCATCCAAAGAGTGTATGGGGTTGAGTTTAGCCGGTCCCACAGATGGGAAAGGAGAGCAGGAGACTCAAAGCACAAATCTGGCCAGACCATGGAAGAATTAGAGAAAGAACTAGCTGGAGGCTGCCAGAAAAATTCTGGAAAGTCAACAATGATGTTCGAGTGGGATTGTAACCTGCTGAAGGACAGAAAAGAGAAGGTTGTACCTTGTACCATCTGGATATCAAGTTGAGTTTATTTCTAAAGGAAAACTCTTTGCCAGTGTCGACGGTCACCTGTTGTGATAAGTTACTGACCTTGCTTGGGTAATCAGTCCTGTGAAATCTAAGTAGGGTAGACAAGTGTCTGTGATTGTTGGCCTAGTCTCCAGGATCCTTTACCTCCAAGAATGGGAGCTAGAGTAGATAAAGAAGCACTTGGAGTCTATACTTTATATGTTCTAGGGTTCTCTGTGCTGATTATTTCTCTACAAAGTTATTTTCATTTCATCCCCTGCTGATTTGTATCTTTAAGCCAATTGAGCACCCAGTTCAGACAAACCAGATTCCCCGACAGATCCCTGAGCAGTCCTTCTTTACGAAGCCTTTGCCTGGCATCATCATGGGCGGCATTTTACCCTTTGGCTGTATTTTCATTCAACTCTTTTTCATTCTGAACAGTATTTGGTGAGTATTGATTCTTCTTCATTGCTGAATTTGCTATTCTTGTGTTTTGGAGACTGATAAAGTTCAGCTACAGTAACCATCTTTGTTCCCCCATTGTCTAGAAATGAGGTGTTACCCTAAAGTGGTTTTTTTAGGCAACTAAAGCTCAACCCTCAAAAGACCAAGACTTTTTCAGGGGGTTGACATTATTATTCTTTGTAAAATATTTTAAAATGCAATTTTTCTTTCAAAGAGCAAAAATTCATCTTCGCTCTCTTCCTCCCACATACCCTCTCCATCCCACCCCCACTGAAAAAGAAAGAAAAACAAAATCCTTGTAACACATGCAGATCCAAGCCTAGAACACCAAGGCTTTTACAAATATCTTTTTGGATCGAAATCTTTTTAAAATACAGACAGAAGACACTGAATATAGTTTCACCTTTTCTTTATGCTACAAGGTCATCATGGCATGTCATTACCTACTCGGACCCTACAATGTTGGGGTGGTTTTCTGGTTTTATTTTGATGAGCCACCCCTCCAAAATGTCAGGTGTTACTTCTGGGCTGGGTGGGCCGGCTTCTAACAGCTCCCCACCCCCTCTCCCCTTTCTTATGTGCTGCTTTTAATCTGCCATGGCCTGAAAAAATCCCTTCCCAGAGGTTGTTAGAATTACATGTAAATTCAGAGTCAGTAGCTCCGAATAAAGCCATGAGGGCCTCTCCTGTGGAGTGTAGTGAAAGGGCTTTAGTTCCCTGGCTTTGAGTTATGGCCCAAGCTCCAGGGCCTTTTTGTTTACTTCCTGGTTCTTGGCTGGGTTTAGGCTGAGGTTGCCAGGAACTGGCTAAGTAGGGGGTTCCTAGTGTAGCTGGATTTGTGGAGATTGGGGAAAAGGTGCCCTCCTATGGAGTGCTGGTGTGTATGGAGGTGCCTTCATCCCAAGTAATGCTGGCAAGCTCACCCCGTATGCCCTTAGAAACAGGGCCAAATCATGCTTAGTAAGGGCCCACCTTAGCCGGAGTAGCCCATAGGAGGTACATACAGGAGGTACATACAGAAGGTACAGAAGGTAGATTGTTTACAGCGACAAAACCTTTCACGTGGTTGCAAAACAGATGATGGGAATGGTATTTTCCAGATGTTTTTGATGGAACAATCATTTTTTCAGCCAAAATTGAGAAATTCCTTAGAATTTAGTTTTTCTTGCCAATAAAAAATATGTGCTTTGGTTATACTTGCCATGTAAAGAAATTCCACTTATTCCCCAGAATGAGACTATAAACTTTAAGTGGGATTTTTAAAAAATGAGGTGTGCGTTTCATGGTTTTTCCCTCATCCCCAGAAGACTTTTTAAAATGTTTACCTCACATCCCAATTTAGTCAGTTCTACACTACCAGAGGGGAATATGAGCTGGAAATGGGGAGAGGCAGGCAGCCGGGGAGGGGGGCAGAGGGAGAGTTGGGGTCCTAAGTGTTCAGCTTTCTCATTGGGTTCTAGAAACTCTTACTTGTGATGATGAGAGTGCCAGCCCACTGAACACCTGAATCAGCCATCAAAGGCTCCTCTTTCCCTCCCGGTCCAAGTGGCTCCCCCTGCAGAGATTTCAGCCTTCAGTAGCATGATCTATGCTAGGTCCCATAGGATCTGGTATGTTCAGAATGACTGATAGAAATCGGCCTGGGATCAAAAGTCAGGCATAAATAATCCATGCACAGGGGTGTGTGTGTGTGTGTGTATGTCGTGTGTGTTGTGTGTGTGTGCATGTGTGTGTGTGTTCACACATGAGTGAGTGTTTCTGTGAAAACTACTGACCATTTACATCCTTCTGGTTCTTTCAGGCTCTAATTTGCATATGTATATTGTTTATTATTATGTTTTGTACTAAGCATATATTTGTCAACACTTGCAATGCCAGTCTGTGTACGTTTTGGATTTCACATTTTTCACTTAACGTTTTAATTACTTCTCCTCTCTCACTCGTCATTCTGAATAACTGTAGACTCATATTCCAGCATGTTCATGTACCCAAGTTTGCCTGACCATTTTATTCAACACATTTGCCTCATTTCTAGTTTCCCCCCATGAATAGGCTCATAGGTCATTAGAGCTGAGACCAGAGCTCAGTCATTGAATCCAGCCCAGTCATTTTACAGATGAGCAAAACCGAGGCCCAGCAGAGAGACTGTGGCTCAGGGAAGCTCAATGAGGAGGCAGTGGCTCAGGGCCAAATGTCTTCTGGATCTTTCCTTTGCTCTTATTACTACCAGGAGGTGGATGACTGGCCCAAGCCTGCACCCCAGAGCTCCTCCTGATCATTCCATTCTCCTTAGGAGACTGCCTTCCACGGTTCCTCATTACCACTCCCAGCCTCTCAGCCTGGCTCATTCCTGCCCTTCTGCCTTTATCTCACCTCCCTCCCTTTCCCAGGCGTGGTATCCACGGCTGCAGCCAAAGCAGACCTTGCCAGGGCATGTCTATGGAGAGCCCCCAGACCTAGCGCAGCATCTTGATGTGCCTTTGAGTATTTAGTGTGAATCAGCCTGGCTGCTGCCTCCTCCGGGAGGCCTGGTGCATTCTCCCCCCACGGCAGCTGTTTTCTGTTTCTCTTCCTTATCATACTCATCTGGATCCATGTTATATCCATTCCCCAGTAGAGTGGGAACTCCTTGAAGGCAGGGTTTGTGTTGTCTTTGTCTCCTCTGTGTATGTCATTGCGTTCCTTGAATGCTTTCATGCTGTGTACATGTATATGATATATCTGTGTATGTGTGTATGTACTGTAAATATACATACATGAAGAGTGAGCCAGACTGCTCTCAGGCAAGACTGAACCAATTAACTCAGCAGCCTCCCTGTTACCTCCCAGCTCCACCAATATTGGACTTTGTCACTCTTATTTTTGAGAATTCGAAAGATGTGTTAGGCTACCATGGTGGTGTTTTAATTTTCATTTTAAAAGTCTTGCTGGCAACCCATATATCTTGAAAATGTAAGTCAGAAATTGCACAGTTGTGGCCAAATCACTCATACGACACAGGCCTGCGAAATGTCTGCCTTCCTGCGGTCCCCAGGATGCCACCCACTGACTTTCTATTGCATCTTTGACCTGCCAGGGTCTTAGCATCTGCAATTTCCCATTTTGAAAAGTGACTGTGTCTCTTTCACTAGGCAAAGCCTGAATGCTGCTGACCATGATGGACTTTAGGTGGGAATGAATTGGGGAATAGGAGTGTGTGTGTGTGTGTGGGAGAGAGAGAGAGAGAGAGAGAGAGAGAGAGAGAGAGCGAGAGAGAGCAGCAAGTCAGTCAGACAAGCATTTTTTAAGTGTAGACAATGTGCTAAGCACTGTGCTGGCCCCTGGGAATATTCAGGCCATAAAAACATAAATTGTAGGCCCTGCCTTCCAAGTTCTTAACATTCTACTGAGGTGGGGGGAGAGTAAAACAGGGACAAAGTTCAATTTGTATAGCATTTTAAGGTTTGCAAAACACTTTCAATACATGACCTTTCTGGTCCTCACAACAACCTCAGGAGGTAGGTGCTATCATTGTCCCCATTTTATAGATGTGGAAACAGAGACAACAGGAGGGGAAATGACTTGCCCAGGGTCACACAACTAGTAAGTATCTGAGGTTGGATTTGAACTCTGGTCTTCTTGACTCCCCAGTCCAGCATTCTAAGTCAAATTAAGAGTTGAGGGGAAGAGGGAAATAAAGCCCTAACCACTAACGGAAGCAGGAGTAGCCTCCTGTAAGAGTTGGTACTTAAATGAGCCTTGAAGGGAACTCAAGGTTTAGCTTCCAAGAGGTAGAAATAAAGAAGAACCTGGGCACCAAGGTGGCCATTGGAATGTTGTATCTAAGAAAAAGCAGATAGTTTGGCTGTTGCATAAAGTACACAAGCAAGGAAGAATGTGAGATCAGTCTAGAAAGGACTGTAATGGACTTTCAGTGCCATACTTAAGTGTTTGTATTTGATCCTAGAGGTGATAGGGAGCCAGTAAAGCTGCTTGAGCAGGAGAGTGCCATAGCCAGACTTAGGGTTAGGCCTATCCACTTGTCTGGAGCAGGGAGGCCAATGAGGAGGTCACTGCAGTAGTTCTAAGAAAAGCAGTTGGCAAAACCAAGAAAAGGAGAGCAAATTGAGCAGCAACAGAAATGGGAAACTTCTTCCTCAGATAACTGGTTAATTTTTGTTTTGACCATGACACTGATTTCATGAAATTGTGTGTGTGTGTTTGTGTTTTCAAGGTTAGAGATGGATTTCCAAGTTTATACTGTTTTTGCTTTTCAGGTCTCATCAGATGTACTACATGTTTGGCTTCCTTTTCCTAGTCTTTATCATTCTTCTCATCACGTGCTCAGAAGCTACAGTCTTGCTTTGCTATTTCCATTTATGTGCCGAGGTAAAGACTGAATCTCCTTTGGTTTTCATATGCATGCAGGGGGTGTTCAGCAAATCATAGTTTGGTGGTGGAAGTTTTCGTTCTGAAAGCGATTGGAGCACTCCAGAACGGGTTAGGGGCGGGGGCCTGGGTAGTGTGCAGCCCAGGTCCTCAGGCGCCAGGCTGATAGATTTTCTTAATGCTATCTTTTGACTCTAATGCAGTTATGTAGTCAAAGCTAGACATGGCGAATAGAAACAATGCTGTTCTCTCTGGCTCTTGCTGTTGCCTCCTATTAATCCTCTAACACGGAAAGATAAAGGCTTGTCTGATATTGTAGGTATAAAGAATTGCACCTCATCACCAGAGACTTGGCTGTGAGGCTGTGGGGGCAGGGAGGCCACAGCAGCCTAACCAGGCTTGTATCTTGTGGAGGGCTGGCCATCTGCATCTAGAGAGGGGATAGTCACATTGATGGATTGGTGTGCATTCTTGAAGCCCATAGAGTTCCCCTTCCTCTGGCCTCCCAATTAGCTCCCGAGGGCTCTTTGTGGGTCCGAATGCTCTCTAAACCTTTGCCCACAAACCCCTGGGCCCACATCTTTGGGTTTGTTTCTTTTACATTTACTGGTCGGCATAGGCTAAAGTCAACAATTGATTAGTAATAATAGTATTAGCAATGTAAATAAAGTAAGAATAGCATGTTTTTTATATGAATTTTGGATTTGCTCTCCCCTAGGTCTATGTACTTGGAAGCATGGTCCTGGGTGGAGGTCACATGTTGCTAGGTCACCTCTGTGAATGTGTGTGTGTGACCAGGGTACTTGTGCAGAGGGATCATTCCCACCTCTGATGATGCCCTTGTTGTTGCTGCTTCCTGTCCCAGGCTGAGGCCCATCATCCCTTTCTCTCCAGTCAGCAACCCTTGTACCTCTCCTGCCCAGCACAGCAGAGACAACTGCTCTTTGCCTCCTATAAATGGCAAGACACAGCCCTTTCAAGCCTTTGTTACCTTTGTCAGCTGCTCGGCCTTGCTTGTTTCCAGAGCCACTAGGAACTCGTTTCTCCATCTTTTCTTCCCAGGAATACCATAATACGGTTGAAAAAATCCAAACACAAGTCAGAAATTGTCTTGACAGCCTTTGCCCAATTTTGAGGAGCTATTTTCTCACCACCTTGCATCTGTGGTACTTAGATGTTCACTAGGACCTACTGGGTTCTAGCAATAATTTTTTTTAATGTTAACTACTATTTTGTTAACTACTGTTTTGATAGCTTAGGATACCCAAATTTTAGAGATGAGCAGGAATGGGAAAACTTGAGGTGTGATCATTTTAGATAAGAATTTCTAAAATATTTTACTCTTGTAACCCATTCTTTAAGGGTAAAAACACTGGCCAACCCTAGGTATTATATTTTAGCCACTTCATATTTCTACAGAGTTTAAAGCATCACAAATCGTGAGGCCTTTCCCACAGTAGGTTGGTGTGGGGTTTGGCCTTCTTCCTGCAAATCTCTTTCCACCTAGATGACCCTTTCCCCTTCTGTTGTGTTTCAGGATTACCATTGGTGGTGGAGGGCATTCCTCACCAGCAGCTTTACAGCCATTTACCTCCTCATTTATGCAGTCCATTACTTCTTCTCAAAACTCCAAATTACAGGGACTGCTAGCACCATCTTATACTTTGGATACACGATGATCATGGTCTTAATTTTTTTCCTTTTCACAGGTAAGTGGAGAATGGGCATAATAGATATAAAATACTTGGACTAACCCCAAGAACAATTAATTTGTGGAAGAGCAATAGTGCAAAAATGCCTCCTTTCATTAGTTGTATAATAGTGTGGAAAGTTCCAGAAAAGGTTATACTTGGAAACTTCCTGTCCTTGGTATGCAAGGCTGCCCTGCCTCCTTGAAACCATAAGGAAATGTTCTAGGTCACAAAGGCTTCTTGTACATGTTCCACTTTGTTCTTATGTTCTGACACAAACATTCACCTTTCAATATAGGCCGACTATGAAAATTAACTGAAATGAACATTTTTTAAATAGAGTTGAAATTATTTTTACTCGACCAGATTGAGAACATAAATAGGAATCTTGACATGTTGGAGCTCTTTGGGTTTGGACTCAAATCCCCTCTTTTCTCTCTCTCCCCACTTCCAAATGACTGTATTATGAAACTTAACTTTATATAACCCGAGTCTGAGTGATCGATACCCAAACCTATTTACAATAAAAAATCCCCACAAACATAAATGTCAGTGTAATTTTATCAGCAGCTCCCTTGAAATGCCTTCCAAACTTATTGTGTATTCAGAAAAATGGAAAAACATCTCCATTGTTTTTATTATATAGCTATAGCCAACTGTTGTGCCTGGGCTTTTTGTTTTGCATGCTCTCAGAGAGCTTTTCCATATTTCTTTTGAGTTCTCCTATTTGTCATTCTTAATGACGATTCTAGTACTCAATTGCGTGGTTTGTTCAGCCATTCACCAACTGTTGGGCTTTTAGGCTTTTGTCTAGCTTTTCACTATTACAGAGGATGTAGCCATAACCATATTTTCACAGAGATAATTCTTGAAATTTATTTCCTCTTGGAAAATGATTTCCAGCACTGGAATGACTGGATCAAAGGGTCTGCTGAGGTTTATGCCTTGTTTTGTATGGCAAAATCGCTCTCCGGCAAGTCTGGGTACCTGTTCTCTGCTGCCTTGCCGAGATCATTGTCATTTTTCTTTTTGCCAGTTTGATGGGGATCAGGGGCTACCGCAGAGTTGTTCAAGTTTATGTTTTTTTGATTATTAGCAGGTTGAACATTTTCCCAAAGGTTATTTTTTGGTTTGGCCTTTTTCTTTTTTTCTTTTTCTTTTTTTTCCACAATCTGTTTTTCCCCTTTTGTAAATTGCCTGTTTATATCTTCCGACCATTTTTCTATTTGAAACTAGCAGTTCCTTGGCTTCATAGATTTCTATCCATTCTCCATAAATTCTGGATGTTAGGCTTTGATCTGATCCTCACTGTGAACATTTTTTCCTAATACTTTCTTGTCTTTTTTTTTTTTAACTTAGTCAAACTGTTTTTCATAGTACAACATCCTCATATTTTAATATACCCATTTGTTCCCTGTGAGGTTATTCCCTTTACAGACACAGATCACAATCCTTCTGCACCTTTTCCTGCTGTGATTTTCTTTCAGCAAACCTTCCATCTAGGATTTTGTGAGATGGCCGGGAAGCCTCCCTCAGCTGA
>JAQQSV010015922.1:0-11962 GCA_028646515.1 Pseudochirops corinnae | reverse complement strand
ACACCAATGACTTTGTGGTTTTTGCCTTTATAAACCCTGCAATGTAATCCCCGGGGGTCGGACTCCTCTGGCCCGCTGGGGTTATGAGTGCGACCCCGATGCATCGGCTCTGAATTAAAACCTCTTGTTTTTTACATCAAACTGGTCTCCTACGTTCTGGGGAGGGGTCGTGACGGAAGCTCGAAATTGGGGTCTTACAGTAATATATTGTTATGAATCATGAATGCTTTAGTTTCTTGAATAAGGTTTAGTTTTGAATAAGTAGAGTGCTTATTGTACTGTGTAATTTGATCCTTAAAATATTTCAGGTCTTATTGCTGCTATAACCACCACAGAAAGAGCTGCTGTAAATATTTTTGTTACATACAATTACTTTTACCTTTTTTTAATCACATCAAGATACAGAGCTAGTAGTAGTATTGCTGGGTGAAAAGGTATGCAGAATTTTATACCCCTTTGGGTAGTTCCAAATTGCTTTCCAGAATTGTTGAGGTAAGGGAATATAATACTCTTTGCTTCCAATTGCCATTTCCAAGTTCTCCCTCTACTCCCATCATTCAGTAACCTCTCCTCTTTAGATCATATATACCACCCAGTCAGGATTCTGGTGGCTATCTCTGCTAATCTCCAGGGCGCTCTTTCTCTGCTCTGCAATTCCTGCCCTGATACTAGGGGACTGTAAAACACATATTGATTATTTATCAAACATTCTAACCTCCCATTTTTTCAACTTACTTATTTCCCATAAGTTACTCCTCAAACCTTTCTCTTCAATACGCAGAAATGGCTGGATCTTTGATTTTTGATCCTATACACATATTCTACTTCTATATTCATGAAATTTGAAATTTCCTTACCTGATCACAATTTATTTTCATTCCACCTTTCCCTCTATCTTGCAACACCAAACCTTATTCTTTATCTTCACTGAAACTTCCAGTCCCTCCATCCCTTACTTAGTTCTTTCCCAGACCATTATTCCTACACTGGCTA
Source organism: Pseudochirops corinnae (assembly GCA_028646515.1). Taxonomy (NCBI): domain Eukaryota; kingdom Metazoa; phylum Chordata; class Mammalia; order Diprotodontia; family Pseudocheiridae; genus Pseudochirops; species Pseudochirops corinnae. Next base: position 10,969 of record JAQQSV010015922.1, on the reverse strand, counting down.
TACTCACCTTCCTTTTTCATCTTGACCCTGTAAGTGAGCCAGTTCAACTACATAAGTCTTCTCTCAAACCCCTTGCTCCCTAATCCCATCACTAGTTTTGCTCATGCTGCTGAGCAAGGCTGAGAAAATGATGACATCTTGCTAACTAGTTCCACTACAAATTTATGTTACATAATCTTAACAGGGATTGATGGCAAGTCTTAGAAATCATTTACGTAGTTGCTTAAGATTGGAAGTTGAAACAAATAGTGACCATAAATTCAGAATACTACAATTAAAAATAATGTTATTCATACTTGCATCCCATAGTAACTCAAAGGGCAGCTAGGTGGACAGATTATTGGACCTAGAGACAAGAAGACTCATCTTCCTGAGTTCAAATCTGGCCTCAGACACTTATTAGTCATGTGACCCTTAAGCCACTTAACCCTGTTTGCCTCAGTTTCCTCATCTGGCAGAAGAACTGGAGAAGAAAGTGGCAGACCACTCCAATATCTTTGCCAAGAAAACTCCAAATGATATCATGAAGAATTGGACAGAATTGAAACAACTCAACAATAAATAGTAAATTAAGAGATGTTTAAGTATTGTGAAAACAAGATTCATCATGTATTTTAAAAAAATTTTCTATGAAAGGGATAAAGAGGGATATTATTATGAAAATATCAGAACTTCCCTTCAAGGACACGGACTAACCTGAAGTAAGCATAATAGGATGAAGTTTCCTTAGCTGTTTGATTACAATTATGAGCCATAATTAACCTTTATTTTGGTTTTTTGTTATTGTTGTTTGATTTAGTATTTTATTTTTTCCCAGTTACATGCAAAAACAATTTTTAACATTCGTTCTTAAAACTTTGAGTACCAAATTATCTCCCTTCTTCCCTCCCGACCAGCCTCATTGAGAAGGCAGACAATTAGATATAGGTTATACGTGTGTTACCATGCAAAACATTGCCATAATAGTCATGTTGTAAAAGAAAACATAGACCAAAAAAAAAACCTCAAGAAAAATAAAGTATGCTTCAAAACGTATTCAGGCACCATCAATTTTCTCTCTTGGAATTAGGTAGCATTTTTCATCACAAGTCCTTAAGAGCTGTCTAGATCATTGTATTGCTGAAAATAGCTAAGTCATTGACAACTGATCTTACAATATTGCTGTTATTTGCACACAGTGTATTTCACTTTGCATCAGCTAATATAAATCTTTCCAGGTTTTTTTGACAGCATCCTGCTCATCTTTTTTTTTTTTTGGAGGGGGGAAGGTAGGGCAATTGGGGTTAAGTGACTTGCCCAAGGTCACACGATTAGTTTTTTGTGTTAAGTGTCTGAGGCCACATTTGAACTCGGGTCCTCCTGACTCCAGGGCCAGTGCTCTATTCACTGCACCATGTAGCCATCCCCCTGCTCATCATTTTTTATAGCATAACAGTATTCCATTGCAATCATGTACCACAATTTGTTCAGCCTTTCTTCAGTTGATGGGTGTCCTCTCAATTTCCAACTCTGCTATCAGAAAAGAACTGTTACAAATATTTTTGTACGTGTAGGTCCTTTTCCTTTTTGCTTTTTATCTCTTTTGGGACACAGACATAGTAGTGGTATTGCTAGGTCAAAAGGTATACATGGTTTTATAGCCCTTTCGGCAAAGTTCCAAATTGCTCTACAGAATGGTTGAATCAGTTCACAACTCCATCAATAATGCATTAATGTCTCATTTTCCCCATATTCCTTCCAATATTTGTCATTTTCCTTTTCTCTCCTACTAGCAATCTAATATGTATGAGGTAGTACCTCAGAATTATTTTAATTTGTATTTCTTCAATCAGTAGTGAGTTAGAGTATTTTTTCATATGGTTATAGATAATTTTGGTTACTTCATCTGAAAATTGATATCTTTTGATCATTCCTCAATTGGGAATGGCTCTTATTTTTATAAATTTGTCTCAGTTCTCTATATATTTAAGAAATGAGGCCTTTATCAGAGGAACTTGCTTCAGAATTTTTTTTTCATAGTTACTATTGCTATTTCCTTCCATCCTATTTCCCCTCCTGTTTGTTCTCTTTTCTCTCTCCTTTCAACCTATCCTTCCTCAAAAGTGTTTTGTTTCTGACTATGCAATCCCCTAATCTGTCCTCCCTTCTGTCACACACCCTTTTTCTTATCCCCTTTCCCTCCTTCTTTCCTACAGGGTATGAATAGATTTCTATACACAATTGAGCATGTATGTTATTCCCTCTTTGAGGCAATTCTGATGAAAGTAATGTTCACTCACTCTGCCTCACTTCTCCCTTCTTCTTTTCCTCTGTAAAAGCTTTTTCTTACCTCTTTTATGTGAGATAATTTATCCCATTCTACCTCTCCCATTCCTCTCCTTAATTTCATTTTTTTAGATATCCCCTTCATATTCAACTCACATCCATGCCCTCAGTCTGTGTATACTTCTGCCTGCTCTAATAATAATAGGTATCATCTTTCTATGTAAGAATGTAAACAGTTTAATTAAGTCCCTCATGATTTCCCTTTCCTTTTTACCTTCTTATGCTTTTCTTGAGTCTTATATTTGAAAGTCATTTTTTCTGTTCAGCTCTGATCTCTTTTCAGCAAGAATGTTTGAAAGTCCTCTATCTCATTGAATTTCCATTTTTCCCCCTGAAGGATTATACTCAGTTTTGCTGGGTAGGTGATTCTTTGTTGTAATCCTAACTCCTTTCCTCTTCAGAATATCATAGTCCAAGCCCTCTGATCCTTTAATGTAGAAGCTGCTAAATCTTGTGTTATCCTGACTGTGGCTCCACCATACTTGAATTGTTTCTTTCTGGATGCTTGCAATATTTTCTTCTTGACCTGGGACTGCTTAAATTTGGCTATCATATTCTTGGCAGTTTTCATTTTTGTATATCTTTCAGGAGGTGATTTCTATTTTACCCTCTAGTTCTGGAATATCATGGCAGTTTTCCTTGATAAAGATGATGTCTAGGCTGTTGAGTGTGATTTTTTTATCATGGCTTTTGGATAGTCCAATATTTTTTTTTAATTATCCCTCCTGGATCTATTTTCCAGGTTAGTTGTTTTCCATTGAGATATTTCACATTATCTTCTATTTTTTTTGTTCTTTTGATTTGTTTTATTGCTTCTTGATTTCTCATAAAGTCATTAGCTTCTATTTGCTCCATTCTAATTTTTAAGGAATTGTTTTCATCAGTGAGCTTTTTTACCTCCTTTTGTATTTGGTCAATTCTACTTTTTAGGAAGTTTTTTATTCAGTTAATTTTTGTGCCTCTTTTTTCATTTGGCCAATTCTGCTTTTTTTAGGCATTCTTCTCCTCCTTGGATTTTTGTATCTCTTTTCCATTTGGTCTAGTCTGCTTTTTAAGGTGCTATTTTCTTCAGTATTTTTGTGTCTCCTTTACCAAATCAGTGACTCAGTTTTTCATGGTTTTCTTGCATCACTCTCATTTCTCTTCCCTATTTTACCTCTGCCTCTCTTACTTGATTTTCAAAATCCTTTTTGAGTTCTTCCATGGCTTGAGACCAATTCATATTTTTCTTGGACACTTTGTATGGGAGTTTTGACTTTGTTATCTTTTTCTGAATGTGGGTTTTGATCTGGTATCTTTCTATGGTCAGAATTTTTTTCCATAATTTGCATATTTTCCTAGCCTATTACTTGACTTTTAAAGGGGGGCTCTGCTGCCAAGGTGGAAGGAGCATTGTCCCAAGCTTTAGGGGGTTTGTGCAGCTGTTTTCAGAGATGCTTCTAGGGAACTGTAAGTTTTCAGTTCTTCCAAGGTAGAATGATCTAAAGCAGTGGTTCTCAACTTGTGGTTCACAACCTCTTTGGAGGTCGAACAGAGTCACCTAAGACCATTGGAAAACACATATTTCCAATGGTCTGAGGAACCGAGACACCGCTCCTCTATCCATCTCCAGGCGGGTCCACCCACATACAAGTATTAAAGGGTCACAGCATTAAGAAGGTTGAGAACCACTGATCTAAAGAGACATGTTTACTACTTTCCTGGCCTGTGCTCTGGTCTGTGAGCAACCACATGCACTCTTTTCAGCCCTGGAACTATAAGGAGGATTCCCCCTTCCACTGTGACCAAAGTTCTGCTATGCTAGTGCTTCTCCTCACCCTGGGACTGCCACCCATGAATGTCACCTGAATCCAAGTATAGACAAAGCAACAGAGTCCTGCCCCCTATGCTAGTGAAGAGATCTCTATAATCTTCTGACCAGTTTTTCTACCCACTTACTCTCTGTGACTGCTCTGGAAGCAGATGTGCTAGTACAGCCTGCTGTGGACTGTCCTCCACTCTCACCCAGGTTTCACAGACCTTTTCTGCTGACTTTCTAAGTTGTCTTGGGTGTCTATGGGTTGCGAAGTCTGGAAACTGCCACTGCTGTCACGGATTAAGTCACCCCAAGGTCTGCTCCTGGTTTGTTGGGGCCCAGTCTGCACTGGTGCAGCCTGTGCTGGATTGCACTCCTCTCTGACCCTGGCACAATGGTCTGAGTTGTTTTGGGTTGGAAAATTGTTTCACTCCATCTTTTAGTGTGTTCTACCACCCTAGAATTTGCTTAGAGTCATTATTTAAAGGTATTTGGAGGGGTTCCAGGGAGAGCTCAAGTGAGTCCCTGCCTTTACTCTGTCATCTTGGCTCCGCCTCCCCATTAACCTTTATTTTGGAACAGCAAATCATGCAGCCAAATTCCATTATTCACAGTCAAATTCAGAATTAACCACGTGAGAAAATTTCTTTTTCCGAAAGAAAATAGCAAAATAGTGAATCTGAGTCAAAAGGATTGGGGCAACAGGTAGCACAGTGAATAGAGTACTGGCCCTGGAGGAAGGAGGACATGAGTTCAAATCCGGCCTCAAATACTTGACACACTTACTAGCCATGTGACTTTCAGCAAGTCACTTAACCCCAGTTGCCCTCCAAAAAGTCAAAAAAAAAAAAAAGGATCCTACCATCGCATTTGTTACAAGAGAGCTGACTCTTTAACTGCCAGAATAGATCGCAAAAGTTTGGACTTCTCAGGAAAAAGATAAATATTGGAGAAGATGTGGGAAAATTGGAACACTAAGGCATTGTTGATGGAGTTGTGAACTGATCCAACCATTCAGGAGAACAATTTGGAACTATGCCCAAAGGGCTATAAAACTGCATAGCCTTTGATCCAGCTATACCACTACTCGGTCTATATCCCAAAGAGATTATAAAAAAGGGGAAAGGACTCACATGTACAAAGTTATTTATAGCAGCTCTTTTTGTGATAACAAAGAATTGGAAATTGAGGGGATGCCCATTAATTGAGGGATGACTGAACAAGCTTTGGTATATGGATATAATAGAATACTATTATTCTATAAGAAATGATGAGAAGGTAGATTTTAGAAAAACCTGGAAAGACTTGCATGAACTGATGCTGAATGAAATGAGCAGAACCAAATGAACATTGTACATAGTAACAGCAACATTGTATGATGACCAACTTTGATAGGCTTAACTCTTTTCAGTGACACAGTGATCTAAGACAATTCCAAAAGACTCATGATGAAAAATGTTCTCTGCATCCAGAGAAAGAACTGTGGAGCCTGAATGCAGATCGAAGCATGCTAGTTTCTCTTTTTTTTCTAGTGGTTTTTCCCTTATGTTCTGGTTCTTCTTTCACAACATGACTAACGTGGAAATATATTTACTATGATTGTACATGTATAGCCTATATCAGATTACATGCTGTCTAGGGGAAGAGGCAATAGGGAAAAAATTTGGAACTCAAAATCTTATAAAAGAGAGTGTTGAAAACTAAAATAAATATATTTTTAAAAAATTTTAAATATCACTTCTAAAGAAATCGGACCAAAGTATGAGTCCTCAAGAGGAGCTGGAAAACAAATGCAAGTCAAGGGAGGGGATTGGGAGAAGATTATGATGTCACAATAAACAATATGAATTGAAGGTCAATGGTATGCCCCTCTCTTAATTCTCTTATGTTTTCTCTGACTGAGAAGGTGGCACATAACACAAGCAGTTATAAAATAAGAGTCATTTGTCTTGGAACTTTTGGTCTCAAAGCCTGATATCTAAACATTAAGATTTGGGGAAAGGTGTGATCTACTTTATCATCTTACATGCAACAATTTGTGTATTTTCCCCATAGAAACAGAGATGTAGAACTAAAAAGTACCTCAGAAGCTCTCTGTTCCAACCTCCTCATTTTACAGATGAGGAAACTAAGGTCAAAGGAAGTTAACTAGAATGCCCAAGGTTGCATAGGCATTAAGAGTCGGATGTGGATTTGAATCTACTGGCTCTGCCAGTGACCTTTTTGCTATTATTACACTGTCTCTGCATTGATAATTTAGCTGAAAAGATAAAACAAACTGGAAACCCTGGAAGCACATGGTTCACCTTAAACATTCAAAGAATAATAATATCCCACTCTACACAATCCCATTGGATTGGAAATTTTATTTAACACTGACCTGACCAGGATATATGGAGAAAGCATGCTAGAGTAACTTTAGCTTACTGCTATAGCCCAGTTTCACATATACTGTTCACTTTGTGCTGTATTAGAGTTGCCCCTTTAGCCTCAGGAGAGGTTAGTGGCCTTTACAGTAATGTTTATTCTTCCCAAGCAGAATTATCCCTCAAGGAGAGGGATCGCATCTTATTATATGATTCATATTGGCAACAGACCATTATGGCTTCTTCATTCTAGGTGACATAGAAGAGTTCCTCTTGAATGGTAGACTGTGCTCTGACAGATGCCTCGTTGCAGTTGACGTCATTTCTAGAATAGGAGAGACAAAAGTCACTGCTTTTTTCAACAATAAGGCATACCATTCACCTGCAGCAGCCATAACATTGGTGGACAACGTCCTACTTATGTTACGTTCTGGTACGCGCGCTTCCATTAAAGTCTACAATAAGCCTCAACCTCGAAGTGCCATCAAAGCTGCAAGAGAAACATACCAAAAGTATGTATCACTTTCTCTCTCCTTGTCTTATTGTTTTCAAATCATTAATACTTCTTTCTTCCTAACATTTTGTACCTTTAAATATCATACTTTGGAAGGTGGCTGCTGATAGGAATCAGTCTTCCCTGCTGCCAGTTTGCTAGGCCATACTGATATGTTTCCATATCCCTCTCCCACAGGGGCAGTCATGGACATGAAATTGCCTTCAGTTTGTTCTTTGGTATGTCTGCCTTGGCCAGTAGTTTTTGTCTCCTAACAGTCACAGAGAGAATCATTAAGGCAAAGCATCTCCAATTAGTGAGTGGTGTACAAATTACTAGTTTTTGGCTCTCTGCCTTTTTGTGGGACCTCTTCAACTTTATCATTCCTTGCCTCCTGCTATTGGTGAGTATTGGAAGTGTGTGTGTGTGTGTGTGTGTGTAGCTTCACCTTCAGGCAATACTGCTCTGTTCTAAAATCTAGCCACAAAGGCTAAGGTTAGCCGGAGTGGCTCTTGCTGCTGAGAAACTGCCTTTTGAGCAGCCTTTCTCTGTCCCCTCTCTCGATAGAAGAAAATTTACTTCCTGATATTTTGGCATCTGCAGAAGTCTGGTCCTGGTCCCTTTGTTCACTGATATGTGCTAGTCACAAAGTTGATGCCCTGGACAGTGTTGTGTTCATACAACCTTCCTACTCTAATGCCTCTCTTGACAAAAGTGACAAAACAAAACTGTTACAAAAGTAAGAAAGTGCTGGCTTCTTGGTGCTTTGTTTTCCCCTTGATGAGCTAGAGTTTTTAAAGGTAGTTAAAACAGTTTGGCTGAATAATAGTTTCATATCCCTACCTTTAAAAGTGGAGCTGTCAGTTTGTTTTTCTAGGGTTCTTAGCTGATATTCTCCTCATTCCTTAACCCATGATTCCCATCTCTGTATTTGGTTTCTTTGTTTTAGGTTGTGTTCAAATTATGTGGTGTGAAAGCTTTCGTTGATGACCATCATGCAGTAGATATCTTATTAATCTTCATGCTATATGGCTGGTCCATCATCCCTCTCATGTACCTGATGAGCTTCTTATTTTCTGGTAGTGCCACTGCCTATGCCAAACTTGTTGTATTCAACTTCTTTTCAGGCATGATGGGTTTCCTCTTTGTCCACATGGCAGAATCTAATGGTAAGTGTGACAGCACTTGCCTTTCCTCTCCTTTCATCTGTCCTCTTCCCAACTAAGCCCTTCCCAGGGGGAAGCAATGAATGAGGGATGAGAAACATATTAAGATAAAGAAACTAACAAATAGGCATTGAAAATTCATGACTATCATAAATCTTGCCCAGATTGAAGCAGATGATATCTAACAATCTTTCCAAATACATTCTCTGATTCCTCAAAGATTTCAGTTGAGGCTAGAAAAATAAGGCAGAATAGATCTTAGTTTAAGAAGCAGGCTGAAATAATACATTTCCTTTTAACCCTCTAATCCAATGACTTATGTTACCTATTTTTATTCTGTCAATAGAAGTAGTTAAGGCATTTCTGTCCTGAAAATCTTCTCAAGACAACATTACTGACAAATATAGTGATTGATCCAATGAAGTGTGCATAGAGATGATTCTTGGATGTAAAGTCTAAAGCAGGCATAAGTACAGTCAATCCTTAACTTTTGCAGGGGTAACATTCCTAGAAAATGGCATAAAAGTCAAAAATGGGAATGTTGATTCATTGAACCCATGAGAAATAGAAAGTTAAGTTCTCATGACCACTAAAAACTGTAATCTTCTGCTAGAAATTACTGAAAATACACTTTTCTACATACAGTTCTTTATAATGAAACATTAGTTCTGATAATATGCACTTTTTCTAACACAGTAACTATGAAATAACCCATGAAATGCAGTACACAAAATAAAATTGTTAATATGCAAAACATTTTTCTCACTAGTAATTCCCTAGAATTCCTTTGTACCAGTATCTCAGTTTTTAAAAATATATTTCAAACAATATTCAGTTTTCATAACATGGAATCTACAGTATCACAAATACTGTGCAGCAACTAAAATTCTTAAAACAACAACTTTTTTTAACCTGAATCTTACCTTCCACTGTGTCAGATGGTGGTGTGAAGGCATTACACTGTATACTTTGCCGCTATAAACCTCTCTACCTTGGCTGCCCTCTGAAAACTAAGGGAGAGTTTTCTGGGACATTAGTTGCTGTTATTAGAAGACACCAAGACTGGTGAGGTCTCAATATCACCTCTAACACCCTGTCCTTCACAACTGATGGATGGCATTGAAGACTGTGAAGGACATGCCGGCTTGAAATAATAGATCAACTCCACAAACTTGCATGTATTGCACCTCTCATTTTTTTCTCTCCTAAGCATAGCTGCAAATAAAACCACACAAATGCTTGAGGTCATAAATTTAAATGTATGAATGTTGATGGTTGACTATATATGATACTTCTGGCAGTGTAGATTGTTGACATATTTTGTAGAAGATCATTATAAACTCTGGTTCATTTGTTGGGGAAACACAGAGAGGTAACACTTTTATTTTATGTAGAAAATAAGAAAAAGAGCAAAATTTCTCCACAAATGGAATTTCAGTTATTTCTGATAGTACCATACCCATATGTGTATCATATAAAATCAGACTTCTGAAAGTGTTTTTGGTCCAATATATTTCAAGTGGACATGGTTCAAAGGATATGATCTGTGTCTCAGCCACCATATCTCTTATGTCCAAATGCTTCCCTCTTTCCAACCCAAATGATGAGGAAATCCACTGCAACCAATTTCCTTTTTTTCCAAATCAGAGATTGTTAGACCCTCTAGCCTAAAAGATAATGAACCAAGATATGCTTCTTTCCATTTCCCCCAAATGACAAATACAAATGCTATTAAAATAGAAAATCCTATACAAAGCGGGCCAGAGTTAAGATGGCAACATAGAAGCAGAAAAACTCCGTAGCTCCCCCCATAACCACCTCAAATACCCGTAAAATATGACTGTAAACAAATTTTAGAGCTCCAGAACTCACAAATGACAGAGAAACACATCTCCCACTGAAGGCAGCCCAGCAGGTGGACAGGAAGGGTTCATCGCAACATGCTGAGAGCTGAAACCAGCCTGACCTGAAACCAAGGTTGTAGCCCCAGGGCAGCCAGGACAAGCCACGGCTGGAGCATTTGGGAGAGTGGATCAGCAGCAGCTGTGGCAGTTTCCAGAATTATCAACCCATCAGAGCCAAGGACAAAGTGAAAAGTCAGTGGTACTCGGCTAAATTTGGGGGAAAGGAGTGGGTCCGGCCATTTGCCCCCAGGGCAAGAAAGCAGCAGAAGCAGCAGCCCTGCAGCCACCTCCACGTGGCTGCTTCAGAGCTCCCAGCCTGCAGATTGCAGGGGGGGCCAAGCGACCATTCAGAGGCTAAGTGCTCTTGCCTTAACCTGCCTGGATCGGGATCACGGTCTTGGGTGGTGGTTGTGAGGTGCGTGACCAGTGAGCCAAAGCTGTTGGGGGCTGCAGAGATGGCGGCCTTCTAATAACTCCAGCTGCTGCAAAAACCCCAGAGATTTGGGACAAAGCTCTCCCTGCTGGAAGCAGAGTTCTACTGTGGCAAAGAGATCAAAAGTCAAGTTAATTGACTGGCAACATGAGCAGGCAAAGGAAGCAAACCAAGCTCAGCAATCCAACTTTAGATTCCTTTTTTGGAGACAAAAAGGATCAAAGCAAGGATCAAAACATGGAATGGGAGGAAGACAACACAGTCAGAACTTCTGTGCCAAAATCTTCCAAGAAAAATGTAAACTGGTTACAGGCCATAGAGGAGTTTATGAAGGATTTTGAAAACAAATGAGAGAAGTGGAGGAAAAATTGGGAAGGGAAATGAGAATGATGCAAGAAAATCATGAAAAGAGAGTCAACAACCTGACTGAAGAAAATAACACCTTAAAAAACAGACTTACTCAAATGGCAAAAGAGGCCCAAAAAGC